>JAODUG010000009.1:1441904-1452957 GCA_027564795.1 Aphredoderus sayanus
TCCTCTCGGATAGCCGAGCTTCTCACCCTATCTCTAAGGGAGACGCCGCCACCCTCCTGAGGAAACCCATTTCGGCCGCTTGTACCCGGGAAGACCTAATATAATAATATATTACCTAATCCCATTTAGCCCACCGTTTAGGGTTCGTCTTCAAAAGTAACAATTTGCTGAACTTTATTGTGAACTATTTTCTGAATCTTTCATGGCTGAATCTGCGACTGCATCTAACCTTTAAAACAGCTGATGAAAGTACGACTGTCCTTTAATGAAATGGAGTTAAATATATGTAGTTTAGGCTACTGACAAATTGGTTGTCTTAAAAATGACCCGTTTGTTAAATCGTTTGCTTAAAACCATATAACTATATGGTTAAAACGGATTCCACATTGTATGCCTATACTTTTACAAACCCAGAATTTTAAATATAGAAGTCAGGACAAATTTTAGAGCGTAAATGTTCTGTTGATTAACACCATACAGACCTGCTGTTAAGCATGTCTAAGTGACTATCACCACAAGATGGCGCAAAATAACGTCACTTTAAGTTTCCTTTACTTGTAACTTAAAATATTTCCTAAACCTTTGATTCTTGACTTCCATGTCAAACGTACATTAGGGTATACATTTCAAATGTAACATTAATAGATAATTAAACATTTTCAGTGTAAGCATTTAAATGTATTATAAATCAGGAAGATTTTTACAAAAGCCCCCCCCCCCCCCTCCTTCCAACATACACCACATCTAACAATTTCTTTGCCACTGTCGTAGCCATGGCAACAATTCCCTGTCCAGTGCAAACCAGTGCCCTTTGACATTGGAGAGGCAGCCTTTGGCCTAAAAGCTTGTCAACTGGGGTCAGTAGGTCAGCTCCTACTAGGGACAGTAGAACACTTCACTGATTGGCTGTAATATGCCCTTTGGATATCCTCATCTATATAATTGGGGTATTGATCAAGTAGCCCTTCACACACTGTCTATAATACCGTAAACACTTTGCAAAGCCTAAAGTTTCGTGGTGTGTGTAACATTTGTGTGTGTTGTGTGTGTGTGCTCGTGCGTGTGTGTGTGCGTGCGTGCGTTAGTGTGCGTGCGTGCACGTGCGTAATTTGTGTCAATTAATTTTCCTTCCTTCCATTTTCTGTCTCAGAGAATCTTTTCGACTGTCCATGATTACATTAAGTCGGAGATGTTCCAGATTGCTAACGCTATACAACCAAAGCTAATTACAGTAGAATACAGCAAGTATAGAAATAGGGACACCAACACTTGTCGTTGACAAGTACTGTAGCATGCATGGTATCATTCCGCCTTGTTCTTTCTCTGGCTCTGATGATCTATACCTTCCAGGCACTACTTGTCAATATATACATTCATTTGAGAGACTGCATGGTGGGGGAGAGAGTGAGTGTGGGTGGGGGGCCCAGCAAGGCAGAGCAGGTAGACATGGGGGCTGGTGGCAGGCACACAACAAGCACATAGAGAACCTGAGAACATGTAATTTAAGGAAATAGGGAAACTGGCATAATGCATAATGATTCATAAATATCAAACAATGTCCTGAACTCCCTCCTTCGTTGTCAAAATGTTTTAACTCGTTTTAAAATATATAATCACACCTTTTTAAAATCTATCCATACTATATGTACAAACATGCAGAAAACAGCACAGAATTAGCACATTCCAGTAATTTTGCCATGAAATTCCTTGGTTGAGAGGTTTCTTTTTGTGCTCGTCATACCACCATTGTGTTTGGAAAGGAATTCAAGAAACATGAAAGAACCATCACGTTGGAATCAACTAATCACATTTGAGCGTGCATGCTAATGCTAACATGATAACTGCTTTTTCTACACTTGCTACAGATGTCAGTGAAAGACTGCCAGTATATCGCTAATTAAGGGTTGTTTTCCGTTCTGTCATCTATTCTCTGAGGAACCTTTAAGAACCCAACCGTGATGTCTGCATTGTCTTCATTACAAATCCAGACAAGGTAAATACCCGTAATAGTCATTTGCATTTATCGTTCGTCTAATTAAGGTCCCATCAATTTCTCTATGTCCTATTTGGACATACAGTTCCTCATTATAGTCTATATCCTGTTGTAATGAATATAGCTTGATATTTCTCAAATTTGTTGACAATGGTGAATAAAATACTGGTTCTTGATAGCTCTAATGAAATTAGTTCACATAGCTGTTGCTGGTGACACCTGGTCTTGGACCTGGACAAATGTCCTCTTTATAATAGCTTTTAACAGAAAGTAACCGGCTACTAGTTTTGGAGAACTGAATATATCTAGTCTAAACTATATAGTTTTTACACAATAGAAGTTCTACAACGTGTTGTTTCAGCAGTAGTAATGCAGTAGGTTCCAATGTCACCTGACTTATTGCTGAGCATCTTAAATGCTTAAAAGTAAGTATCGGATAAGGCTTGCATGGGTGACTACAGGTATTCCAGCCTAGAGGAATTCTTTGGCGCAATGGTCTGGTTAGTAACTTCGTATAGAGCTCAATAGTTTATTTCCATACAACTCACAGAAATGATTTTCACATTTTCTAAATCTGCTGTGTAGTTGGAAATGGGAAATCTCATGCGACACACAAAGTGGTGTGTTTGTCTTTGTGCCTTCCAGAAAGATTTCCAGGTTTTCCAGGCCTCCTACAATCTAATGGGTTATTTGTCATCTGCATAGTAAAGGATTTTTAAAAGTCAACCCAGGGCCCACTCCCTCCTCATCCATTCTCTCACCCTCCCTCCCTTTCTTTCCCACTATCCCCCTGACACTCGCCTTGGGAGATCGATAGGTTATTGATCAACTCTCTCTATCGCCAACCTACCAGACTAATCACCTTAACACCAGCCCAACTCCCCCTTCTCTCTCCCTCTCTCTAAATCTTCCTATCCTCTCTTACTTTCCTTCTCAACAGCCATCTTTCAAGCTCACACACTTACTCACATGCACAGGGTGAAAAGTTTGCAAACTTGTTTGTGTTTCTATCAACAAACATGCAGAATAGTTCAACTCTATAGTATGTTATACTCTATATTAAATGTACATCTATGCATATTTTCCTTTTGCCAATAGTTTTCCAACAGAAATGACTGTGGGCATACATATTAGATAAAAGGAGAATGTTTCCCATATACTAGCACTCTTTATCTATATCTCATTTCTCCACACCACCCAAGTCTCCCTTCCACAATCTCTTCGGCTGCCTTTGTTCGAGGTTAAAATCAATAGACTGTATGAAACCAGCATATTTCTCAGCCTTCCATTGTGGTGGGGGGGGACCTGGGGCAACAAGCAGGCATGGAGAACAGGGTCTAAATCTCAGAAAACCATTTTTTATCCCTTCTGTACCTTATTTTGTGATACAAGACACACGTATGAGTACATGAGTGTGTATCTGAATTGTGATCTGAATCATTAGCAGCTTCTCTGAAAATTAAAGCGTTTGGCGGCAATTCTCATTGAACACTAGAACAATCCAGCTTGTTGAATTGTGTTCATTCTGTAAATAGAAAGAATTGTCAAAACAGCACATACATTTCAACAGTGCACACACACACACCCACACCACTGTCCTGGCTATGAGGCTTCATAGAAGCACTGCTATAACTGGGCATGGCTTAATGAAAACAAATCACTGCTGTCTATGTCCAACGATTGTCTTTTTGCACTCTTCTTGTTTTAAATATACACCAATTGAGAGCCGTGCCAGTGGATTTAGTATCAGAGATGTAGTGAGACAGTTTATAATACTTAACAAATATTCTTTTTCCATAAATCCACATACTGCTGAATAATATTTTCATGTGCTTTGTATTCTCCAACGGTTCTAAATGGGTGGGCCTGAATGATTTCTTTTGGGGGGTAAATCGGTCAAAAACTTTCAGAAGCAACGGTGTACTGTACTCTGTGTTGCTGCATGCCCATACGTTTGGAATGTTTTTAAATGATGTCCAATACATCCCTTGTGGGTGCAACATGAGGTTTCCAGTGGCCTTGTGACTGACAGTCTGTTGCTTTGATTCTGTATGGAGAAGATAAGAGTTTCCCGTATAGGCCTTTAAATACACAGAGTGATGTGATGTGAAACAGATAATCCCTTGAGGAGATTCAAGGTGACCTTTGACCCATGGATATAGAACGGTTAAACAGGACATCTTCAATATTCTTTATTATATACATCTGATTAAGTGTCAGAAAAGTCACTTTGGAAACATTATGATTATGATTAAATTTTAAATCTTTATCCATTTTTACCTGTTATGCAAACATTTGCAAATACTTCTAGTTGGTGGTAATTCAAATTATAATTAATGCATATAATGCATAATGTATATTAAAAGCCTTATATTATTTGCTTACTATTTAATAAATGTATATGCATGTCCTCACTGTGGGGCAAAAAAATTACAAACTAACACACACTGACATACACACATACACTACAGCAGAATTGATTGACTATTCCGTCTCAATACATCCATCCTTCTGTTACTTAGCAACGAGAACCAAGAGGACAGATGCTGTTGTACTCCTGTGCATTGCTCCTATCATTTGATAAAGACGTGGTTAATGAAAGCACCACCAGTATAAATATAAAGTCTGAGGACTTTGCAATTTGTGGAGGAAAGAATAAGAAGTGTGATAACCTTATTTTTTGCATTAAGATTGTATTCACAATATCAATATACTGTTTATTAAATATATCTTTTCATATAAACCATTTTTTTTATGTCAGAGTGTTGACTTTTCTTGCACATACTGTACATTGGTGTTGCGTTCACACACCTATAGTGCTGCAGTTTTGTACAAACTATAGGTGCTTGCTGCTAGACCAAACAGAAAAAGTGAATTTATTGTAATAGGTAGTTCAGAGGTACTGCCCACAAACTATGACTACTGTATGTAAAATGAACTTATGGATGCAGTATAAAGTTTATATTTTGAATACCTTTATGATTAGATTTAAAATATATGCCACAGATGTTTAAATGCCTTCAGATTATGAATAGTCAATTATATTGATAGCGGAAATTTAAAATAAGAATTTAAAATAAGAATATGAATACCAAATTAATGTTATACAGTGTGCACCATCTAACAACAAAAGAAAGGATACAAAATAAATCAATCAATATATCAGCTTTTCATTGTATCTCTTTCATTATGTCATTATGTCATTATGTGAAGAGATGCACACATATCTACTGTTTATATGTAGAAATTGAATATATAAGCGCTATATAATACAAATGAATGTCTGCTGAAACAGGTGGGCATCAAACCTCATGAAATAAAGTAACATTTAATAAACTAAGAAAGTATTTGGCAAATAATATTTATTTCAGTTAAATGTATAATTTAACTATACTCATTCTAATGTCCACTCAATAAGGGCCAGGCTTTAGAAATATATTTTTTAAATTGTTAGATGTTCTTAAGCCAGTTCCTCTAAAGCAATTGTTTTATAATAATGTTTTATATTTCAAATGTGCTGATCAATTTCATGCCTCAACATAATATATTAAGTTCATTTAGATTATCTTTAAACGGTGCTTACCTGAATTTTCACAGAAAATTCCATGCAGGGCATTGTTGTGTATTTATTTACATAAAGGAGATGATGACGACATATAGTAATATATATAAAAAAGATGCTATCCCACATTTTAAAAACATTTTAGATATATCCCACAGAGAAACTGCATTATATCATTCTTAATGAAAGGCTATGTCTATATTCTTCCGGCATTGCAATCTATAGAGAATATGCAAATGAATACCAAATCTATCTGTACACATTAAGTGAATTGCATTGAAAAACAAAGGGAACCCAGTGATTTTTCATTTTGCCAACCCTCAACGTTTAAATTGACATTACTGAAAGCTAGAGGAACAATATGTGCGCGCACATATGCATGCTGAAACAGACACACACGTACGCACATACGCACATACACGCAAACACACGCACAAGCGCGCGCGCGCACACACACACACACACACACACACACACACACTCACACACACACACAAGGCAGCATGAAACGTCACACATTTACTAAACATTAACCCAAATAAATTATATTTGAAAAAAATAATATAGAAGCTTAGAACTTTAAACTGTTTCGTGGCCCATTTGAATTGTCGTGTTTATGGCTGCATGTAATAAAACACATTTTAATTAAATACATAACGATAGACATATTAAATAAAGACATAGCCTATATGGTAGGATATTAAAACTTTTCTCCCGTATTCCGATTGCAGAATTAACAAAATCATATTTGTTTGCCAAAAAATCTACTAAATAAACGTTCATAAATATCAAATAAAAGTGGACGTCTGTTTACTGATAGACTACTTTATTAGGCCACACATACCGAAGCCAACCGAATGAAACCTGTAACTATTTTCTATTTTCTGATGGTCTAGGCCTATAGGCTATATGTGAAAGTATAGGCTATATGTGTCAGATATTAACACAAATAGCCTGTTATGCTTGGGTTGTCTATAACCTTCATGCACTACAAGTTAAAACCTCGTTTATGGCATAAGGAGTCTAAATTAACAGGCCTGTTTTTAGGAAACCATGACGATTCAAATTGATTTAATTGAGAATCAATAAACTGAATACAGCGATCATTTTCAAAACTTAAGAGAAACAGCTTAAGCACTACTAAGCAGCAGATTTTACATCGTGGTTGTGGTTTGTTATGTTAATCAAAATAAAATTCACAAAGTATTTTTTTATTTTTTTATTTAGTTATTATAATTATAATAATAATAAGTATTATTATTATTATTATTATTATTATTATTATTATTATTATTATGCAATCCAGTTGAATAAATAGCAGGGTTATAGAGTATGCTCTTTTTTGCTTTGGTATAGGTTAGGTATTTTCATGTGTATATATTTTGTCACATTTTACAGCACATTCAACAAATTAAGTCAGCATTTTAGCTCTGGTTATATTTGTAATGGGCATCTGTAATGTCTATGATAATGTTAGTTTTACAAACGAGAAACAATTTGTTGTTGCGTGTTCAACAGCAGCCAAAGCACACACTAGTTTTCGTTAATGTATTCATTATTTGTAATATTTCATAGACTATAGAAAGTATTATAACAAAACAATGAGTATATTGACTTTTGATGTGTAATCAATCTCACTCACTGTAAAATGTATGCTAGGCATTTTGTTCCTTAATATTATTTTTATATTCGAGTTGCCTACTACAAAAGAACATGTATACATCCCACTTTCTCATGTCATAAAATGAGTCTACTGACAGCAAAAACCTCTTTAAACTCTTAAAACATGTAAAACCTTTGAATTAATGACTTTAAATACACAGAAACAGAGAGGAGAAAGAGAGAGGAGAGGGAGGAAGAGAGGACTGATACATGGTCAGTACATTGGCCGTCGTTGAAGCGGGCAGGTGACGCAAGCATCAATCACCACTGCCAATAGCTTTGGTGCCGATCCATTGCGCGTGCAAACGGACGCTCTGCTATATGGTGCTCATTTATTTCCCTTAGTGGATGACTAAACGTTACATCAGGCTAACAGTGTGTGCAGCCACGTGAAGGATTTGAAACAATTATAAAAATAATAATATTAAATCTAAGATGTATAACATTTATTATTAATGTTTTATTTATTTTTTGTTAATAATAATAATAATAATAATAATAATAATAATATTAATAAGTAGACTAAAATTCAGTGTACATCAGCAACTTTTTAAGACCTAACCAAAAAACTTAAATAAAGACAGATTTGCTCTGAGTTAAGATATGCAAGCAAGTAAGATGTTCCTATTCTGCCTATCTGTTAAAATCTGTATTCATTGGCGTAATTTAAAATAATGAATTCGTTTTGAATTGTGGCTCATGTAATTTTCAGCCCAGTCCAGTAAATGAACTATGGATTTACATGTGTTAGCTGTTCTTTGTAAACTTCACACACAACAAATGGAATGGTGGATAGACTTCTCATTTGTTTCCTTGTCTACAACGGATCCTAACTTCGTGACCTCCGTCACCCGACAACCTCCTAACCAGGTTGGGCCACGTCATTAATCTCTGTCAATCAATACATCGATTAGGTTTATCACTAAGCGCATAAATGCAAAACCATACAGTTCGTGGGAAAACAAAGTTTATCTGAGGCTTGTGTCCAGAATGAGAATTAAACTTTGTAGACTGAATGCGATGATAGACTGAGACTAATGCGATACATTAATAAAATATAGGCTACAATTCCTCTTCCCATGACTCGCATGGGACTACACGCGAGCTAACAATACATCATTCATAAAAGCGTCTCAAATAACCTAAGGCTTTGGTAACCCGCTCTGTTAACTGGAGAAATCATAACGCATCTGGAGATAGCTCTTAAAATGTTTGTTGAAAGGAGCCATCATTAACGTATATGCTTTTTTTGTGGGACAATATCATGAAAACTATTCGTACCCGCCCCTCATTTTAAATACACTGAGGCGCGCTCGCAATGCACATGCACACATCTCAGCCAGCTCATAGTGAAAGCGCTGTAGGACAAGAGATGAGATACAGCCGTATACTAGAGCACCATCCACATGACTGCATAACGCGCTCCGAAGAAGACGAATATAGACCGTTTACATTTTTGGGAATGGGCACTATTTTCTAATGACGACGTCGGACTGACTCAACAACTTTAATCAATGGATTAGCGTTCAAATCTTTTGATACTATTAGAGCTACGGAAGGGCTATAAGGGTAAGACACCACGCGTCCCTGTGTCTGAGTAAGAGGCAGAGTGGGAGCGAGAGAGAGGGGGTGGGGAGGGAGGGATATTCTTCCAACTATGGAACTCACAATGGAGAATCTTGGAAACCTTCACAGTGTCTCGCACTCGCAAGCGGGGGACCTCATGAGCGCCCCTCACGGTCGGCCGTCGCCATCCCCGAGCTCGTCTCACCGAAATCTGGTGTCACACGCATCCGGCGCGCGGTCGGCTATGGTGTCCAGCATGGCCTCGATCCTGGAGGGTTCCGGTGGAGACTACCGGACCGACCCGTCCGCCTTGTCCGGCCACCTGCACCCGTCCATCAGCATGTGTGAGTCCGGGATGAGCCTTAGTAACACGTACACCACCCTGACGCCACTCCAGCACCTACCTCCGATATCAACCGTTTCGGATAAGTTCCACCATCCTCATGCGCACTCCCACCACCACGCCGCCGCCCACCAGCGACTCTCTGCCGGGAACGTGAGCGGGAGCTTCACGCTAATGAGGGACGACCCGCGGGGGCTCGCCTCCATGGGGAATTTGTACGGCCATTACCCCAAAGAGATGTCCGTGTCCGGTATGGGTCACGGCTCGCTTTCTCCGCTCTCCAACGGTCTGGGCTCTTTGCACAACACCCAGCAGCCACTGTCAGCTTATGGCCCGAGCGCGCACCTCTCCACTGACGCAAAGATGCTCTCGCCCGTGACGGGATTCGAGTCCCACGCGTCCATGCTGTCCCGAAGTGACCAAGAGCACCTGGCCCGGAGTTTAGGGGGGCACGGTCACGGCATGATCTCTAACCTCAACGGCATGCACCATCACCCCCACGGCCACCTCCACTCCCAGGCGAACGGAGCAGTGATGCTGGGGGAGCGAGAGAGGCATGGCCCGGGGGGAAGTCAAGGAGCGGGCATCCAGGCGGAGGAGATCAACACGAAAGAGGTGGCGCAGAGGATAACTGCAGAGTTAAAGCGCTATTCAATCCCCCAGGCCATATTTGCCCAGAGGATTTTGTGCCGGTCCCAGGGAACTCTCTCGGACCTGCTACGGAACCCAAAGCCCTGGAGTAAGCTCAAATCTGGCCGAGAGACCTTCAGGAGGATGTGGAAATGGCTCCAGGAGCCAGAGTTTCAGAGGATGTCTGCTCTTCGACTAGCCGGTAAGTTCTATGTTGATCTTGTCTTTTTTTAGCTAGCCTATATGAATAAGACAAGTTCACACGTAGTATATAATGGATCAACGTTACAATGTATTCAATGTATAATAAACTGTCGCTCTACACAACGACACCGAAAATGGTATTCAAATGGAAAGGTCAGGACACGGAACCCATCGCGGGTCAACCGCCGAGTTTTGTTTTGATTTTAGATCTCTCAAAAGAGAGGCATCGCTTAACTTTATTATTGTCTACGTGATAACGGATCCTATTCTGATTAAGCTAAAAAAAAAAAAACATGTTCGACACATTTGGTCTAAAATAATAAGGACATGCATTTATAATTTGCGTAATATAGGCAATAACGTTTTTGGTAAACACAGTAAGTTGTCATCGATTCACAACCAATATAACCCACCCCTCCATTCCATCTGGGATAGTAAAATCTTCCAGGAGGCCTATGCCCCTCTTCCACCTTATCTTCCCCTCCTGGTAGTACAGACGGACATGTGGGCTACTAGGCCAACTAGTTGCGCCAGAAGAGAAGGTAGCGCGTCAGCAGGGCGCGTGACCCCTGGCGGCCTGATCAATAAGCCAGTTCCCACTCTCCCTTTTAAATGTGGCACACAGATCAATACTCCTATCGGAGCTGAAAGGCGCAATAACCGCACGGTATCTCCGGCTTTTCATTTAGTCCTCTGTAGTAAAAGCTCTATATTTAGAGCTGAGACGTGTAAAGTCGCTCAAATTCGTGTGTATATACGTACTATAGGCCATTCACGTGTTAGGGCAGATAGGTCAAAACACAAACACGGACATTTAACATGGCCTACTTTGTTAAATGAAGAGATAATGTTAACATTAAATCCTTTCTGAGAATGTAGACCATAGCTCCAGATACAATCCTTTACATTATTGAGCTATCGTGTGCTTTGAGACATTACAGTATATATATAGTCTTCATATAACTGCACGTTGAAATGCATATTGTTTGCATTTAGAACCAAATTAAGTTAAAAACAAAATTGGCCAGCCAAATAAAAACTTGTTCTGACTAATGACCTAACCGTTGCTGAAAAGTCAACAATCCTAACCGTT
>JAODUG010000009.1:1473300-1494301 GCA_027564795.1 Aphredoderus sayanus
GCTCACACAAGGATAACATAAATCGAGGAGTGCCCCTTTAACACAATCACATAAGAAATTCTGATGGGAGGGACAATGGCCATGTGTGCACAACCATATGTCAGGTGATTCACTCACGCATGTGTGTATGTGTGTGTGTATGTATGCATATGTGTTACAGTGTCATGAGGTTGGCATATTAGTGCTGGTCTGATGGAAGACAGAGTGAAGAGATAAAGGCCAATAAAGGCCAAGAGAGGAAAGGGAGTGGAGGAAGGCTGCCTATAAACTAATAAATGCAGAAGAGAGTTGGCATGAATTGCATGCCATGGGAAAATGTTGTTCCCATGGCTTGATGTTCTGATGGAGGTTGTGATAAGGACTGTATGGATGTTGACAGTCCATTTGCCTAAAAACAAACAAACAAACAAACAGGCTTTCTGTTAAAAATTAAAATGTTTTACTTGGATTACAGATACACGGATTCATTATGGTAATACATATACAGGCATCTTGTCTTCCCAACTGTAATCCTGAAGGTGAAGGAAATACGTCTTTGTTTGAAAGACAAATAAAGTCCCACAATGTCAGCAGCCAGTATTGTTGCATTTTCCACCATAGCGCTGTGTATTTAGAACCCTGGGGTGTTCTATGTGAAGACAATGGATGTTGCGGGGATCCTCTATCCTCTTGGCAATTAGAACGGGCCCATTTTGCTTCACACTCAGGCACAATGGCCTGTTTGAAATGCCTAACCTAGTAATAAACCTTCTCCAGGACCACTGAATATTACCACTGGAAAATTAGCTGATGTACAGAATGTAGCAAAGCAAGGCTGCAAAGCAGTGTATTAGTTATCAGGGTCACATAGCCAAGCACAGTGACAGAGCAGAAAAGTCTAGATTTCGGGCAAATGCTTTACAAGAGAATAAAGACCTGCATACCCCAATTAAACACCTCTGTTAAGGGTCACAGCAACAAGCAGATTGTCTTGTTTATTGTTTTCTTCTCATGCTCTCTTTTCCCTGTGATGTATATGCAAACAAAGCATCTGTCGCCACGCTCAAATAGGGAGATATGACCTTCAAATCAATATGTGGAATCTTGTTTCACTGCTAATGGAAACAATTAATGCTACTATTTGGGCATGTGAAATGCAAGCCATAAATACAAGGCTAATACAACTTTACACTTTTAATAAGGATTTAACAGAAAAACAATACAATTACAAGTAATCATCAAAGTTATATTGCCAAACCCTCAGGTACTTGGTAATTACCACGCTTGAAAGAGGATTTTCTGCAATAACATATTTAGCATAACATTTGTTTTCAGTGAACATTTACCCATATCTCCCCCAAGCACTGCTTCTGACCAATCAATGCAATGAAGTGGCTGCTTAGCTTCTTATCTATGTCAAAATATGAATTTCACAGAATTTTCATTGTATTTGTCTTAATTCAAATTTGAAACACAATTTTGCATCCTATGTGCTAGTACAATTAAAATTCAATTTAGAGTCCTCATAGCTTGTCCATTTAATTTGATTGTATCTAGCAATCTCTTCTTCTAGCAATTTCTTCAATTCTCTATGTTAAATCAGGTATATCTCACACTTCATGATTAGTCATGACATTACATGTTACAGGTCCATGTTGAATGGTAGATTGAATTAGTTCATACCCTTTATAGACATGGGCACTCTTCTGTATTTTGTTTCATGTAGGATTTATGTGTGCTATTGTGTGTGTAGCCCAATGAATAGACCTTGAGTACAGACCTTGGCAGAACAGAACAGATTAGATGAATCAGAAGCTGGAACATTCTGGTGGCTTTCGCCACATCACCTGATGGCCCACAGCGTACATGTCTGCACCACTGGGGGAAGCTATCAGTACAGATGTCATGAGGGCTTTAACTTCCTGTCACGAAACAAAGACTCGCTGACAGGGATGGAGAGCTCACAAAACGTAAATGTTACCAAGGCAAAGTGGATGACAGCTCTGCACTTTTATGTCACGTTTCCTGCTTTCTACACCTCTTTTAAAAATGTGGTGTTTTGCTTGGTGTATCTTTCTGTTACTTCCTCTCCCCCCCAACCTCCTTCTCTTTTGGCCAGGACTCCTTGGACATTTCTGGGTCGATGGTAATGGGAAGTGTTTAGCGGAGCAGATGCGTAGCATGTTGCTCAGGCCAGCTGCTCACAAAGCAACCCAGCAGCCAGATCCTCTCCTCCTACAGTGTTGCTCTCTCTTTTCTTCCCGTGGCAGATATTTAGAAAAATAAATATATACTGTACTTATCTGGCTTCAACAAAGCCTCTAAAAGCACTACATACACATGTCATAAAGCATAATAACTACAGTATCATTATCATTATCATCATCATACTTACCTCACATGATATGGGTGTAACTGCTGAACTGTCTACCATTAGCATAGCATGTATGTGGACTGTGGACTGTATACATTATTCGTTCCACCTTCAGAGTGTTTGCCCTTGCTGCGGCTGTACTCTCCTAATGTCCCAGCACCCCCTCCTCTGGGACAATAGGGTTCATTGCGTATATTGCAGCTTTATGTGGAAAATTACAAATATAGTTGAACACATTAGTGGAACATTTAGAACATGTTGTATAATATTGAATTGAAACTCAATCAATACTCAATCATACTAATCATATTAATGCGTCTTATGGCCATGAGATAAAGGAATCTTTCTATAATATGCAATAGTAGGGCCTTTATGCTTTCTGGAATGTTTTGCTGGACAGTATGTCCCAGAGCACATAAAGTGGATGCTAACACAGGGCCTATCAAAAAAGATGTTGTTAAATGGCTCTGGGAAAAAAGGTATCTGAACCCATCAGGTCACTGTGAGCCACTGTATGTGTTTCTGTATAATAAATGTTGTGTAATATGTCATGACTGGAGGTATTTTCTATATTTGAATGTACTGTGTACTCAATCATTCTTTGGTTCTGTGGTGACATGTAAATGGATGGCATAAACGCCCACGTCACTTGTGCTATACTGTGTTAATACTTGGTTAATACTGAATGGCCGTGATTTAAGGGCAGTGTGACACTACATTTGCAGGATGACGCTGTCCTATGATAAAGAGTTCATTGATATAATTAAAAGCAATTTGAGAACAACTAATGGCCTTGCCTCCAAATTATGTTCTTGGGGTCCAGTGTAACAGGACAACATAAAAATAAACCCTTAAAGGTGAGTTAAGTGATCCACTAGCTGTTTGTTCTGTGTGTGTGCTGAAATAAAATCTGGTGTTTCTACACAGCCCTGACTGTGAACAGAAACAAAATGATGCAAACCCCACCACACAACATGATCCCATCCTTGGCCGTGCGCGTCCAGTTTGGGGGGACAGAGCTTCAGAGGGAGTAGGAGTACCCTATGGCATTGAAGGGAGGGGTGGTTTTGTTCAGATATCAACAATCTTTCTCCAGCATTGCTGACATCACCTTTAAGACACTTCTGGAAGATCAAACCAATGTCTAACTGCATATTTATGTCTGGTGACTCTATTTGTTTGATGCATTTCTCGCCTTCTTCCACAGCTAGCTGTCCCACAGCTGTGATGTCATCAGCTGCCTCATGAACCCCCCCACTCCTTCCTTCCCCACCTTGCCTCTGACTCATTCATGATGGCCTCACAGCAGGGACCAATAGCTAATCCTGACATTTACATTTGGACTGTGTTCCTTTGGACAGCTCTTGCTGGATATACAGCGATCAGCAGATAGGAGGGCACCGAAATAGAGCTGAAAGATAAGCCACGGTCTAGATGGGAGGAGCTGTGTCTGTGTGTGTGTGTGTGTGTGTGTGTGTGTGTGTGTGTGTGTGGCGGGGGGCGTAGACACATCTATTATTATAAATATTCTCAACTATAGCCTCACACGGCTCAAGAATAATAACACATAAAACTGTGGTTCGCTTGCCAACACACAGAACTGCCAGCAGGAAAAGCCGGCTGGGGAGAAGTGTTCCCCCCAGACTGTTGCAGAAGGAGTGGAAAGAGATGAATGGGCCAAGGACATGAATACCAGTAAGACGCTAAATAAGCAAATTCCCCCCTTGGAGGTAAACAGCCTGGGGGGTAGACTGGAGAAGCGGGTGTGATTAATGGAAGTAGGACAACCGGATGCCGTAGACAACCGACACTGCGGTGGAAACAAGATAAAGGACACACTCCTGGTCTGAGCACCATTTAGAAACATACCCACCTGTGTACCCATGTATTTCTTTACTTGGTGCTTTAATATCTGCCTTCAGCTACTATCCGTGTACAGCTTCCTTATTAAATTATATCAAAATATAGGAAGGATGGGATGACAGTGTCATGTCAAGGTAAGTGGCAAGAAAAAGCATGTGCGCCGCAGAGATCTGTGCCCGCATTTGTCACAGTGTCTCCATGCAAATGAAGCTCCATGTCCAATACAGTAGGCTGTGTGTCAATTCAAGCTGTCAATCTGGCTAGATCTCTGCCGAAGAACACAGAAATGAGCGGAGTCTGTGTCGCGGAGGCAACTGAAGGAAACAGAAACAGAGAAACAAGGAGAGCGAGAAAGAGAGGGAGAGGGAGAGAGAGAGAGAGGGAGAGAGAGAGAGAGAAGGAGAGAGAGGGAGAAGGTGGGGGTGTTGCTGTTACTGGGCTGACAGAGGAGTGTGTCCTTGGACTGCCCTCCTCTCTGACGCAAGCACCCACACACATTTACACCTCTTTGTTAGGCTACTGCTTCATTTATGCCCTATATCATGCACACACATGAAACACACAGAATAGCAGGGTTAGTATGTGCTAACAGAGTCACAGGTTTACACACAAATACACTTCCCGTTTTAGCATACAGTGTATGTGTACGCACACAAATTAAAAGGTCTGGCACAAAGAGCAGACAGCTCATTGCAGATGCATCAGAGCTGCCGGCTGCAGAGAGAGAATGGAGAGCAGCAGATTCCATCAGGAAGAGTGGGGCGTTGCCATCTGATTTACTAGGATTTGGGAGGTGCGTATAAGCCCCTTTGTGTGTGTGTGTGTGCGTGCGTGTGTTAAACAGCTTGTCACTCCAGGACTAATTTCAAGGTATGCCTGCACGTGCACACACACACACACACACACACACACACACTCCTTTCAATATAACACGCTTTGTATTTGAAGTTAATTTGTTCGTTTTGTAAAGACAATAACTGAGTAAAACACAATAACTGAGTAAAACACAATAAATTCATGCAACAATCAATGAAAAGTCAACATTCAGGGAAGTAGGCCAATGCGCTCATCTTTTTATTGCACAACAATTAATCGTTTTTGTTAGGAACGCTTAAGCAACATTGCCACTGACTGACAGACCAGCTTATTGAGAGACCAGAATGACATGGTTTTAGACCAGCAGAGATGGTGGAAAAGACAGCCTTGGATCCAGGTCCAAACCAGAACCTTACCAGTACTAGTACAAGCCACAGCCCAGGCTAGATAAAACTCTTTTTAACAAGATTGTAATATCCTAGGATTACTCAGATCCTTTTAGATCATCACAAAGTACCAGTATAGGCCAGGATATGATGTGGACCTGAACTGTAGACATCAACTTAGACAGTTACTAAGTTATGAGATTTAGGAACCATTGAAAGTGAAACTAGAGTCTCTTATTGCGAAAGCCAAGCCGAGCCTGTAGTTCCAGACCGGCGTGCAGAGAGAGAAAACACACACTGTGTCAAAGATCTGTGCTGTTGTTGTGGTGCTGGTATCACCTATCCAGGCATAAGGACACCTATACACTATCGTGTGCAGGTTATGGAATGCTACTAATTATATATGCTAGTCTTTGCTAAGAGCACTATAGCAGAATGAGCCCAAACTGAAAAACTTTAACACTCTCAGTGTATGTGGCTCTCTCTGCTTCACATGGGCATCGAACCACTGATTCTCAAGTGGGACCAACAGTAGAAGGAAAGGCACAGGAACACACGCATATACAAACTCAAACACACAACACACACAGTCCTGAAGCGGAAAGAAGGCTTAGGTAAGCTAAGCAGGCTACAGTAGCTACAACAACACTAAGGTATAATTGTTACGCTAAATAAAATAATCAGTTACAGTTGGTACACAGTCTGGATTTTGAAGGTCCCACTAAGAATCACATACAGCACTATGCTCAGAGAAGGAAATTATAAGCATGCAGTATGCTATATATTGACAAGGTAACACAATCAATCCAGAGTCCCATCTTAGAACTCCTGTGGCCCTGAGACCAAATTCACGTCTTCAAGAGATTGCTTTTGATGTGTCAATTATCAAATCAGTATATTACCAGCTTCAGAGAGTTCAAAGGACTGTACAGTATATAGGTGGCAGAAAGATTGTTCACCTTGTGTGCAGCATAGTTTTGTTTACGTTTCATGTCCTTTTACATGTCCTTTTAATCTTCAATTTCACTTCTCTTAGTTTGACTTTTGTGCAATGAACATCTGAGCAAATGTCTACAAGAATCTAAGCTAATGTCTAGACTGGCAAGATCCACCGGAGGCCTGCATGAGCATTTCCTCTGTAGAAAATGTCCCATCTAACAGCACGTTTGTGGTAAAAATGCAACAATGTGCCCCGCAGCTCTTTGTATACCACATATACAGGAGATGAGTCCAGAGTACAGCGCGCATGGTGTTGGAAGGCTCAAACCAACAGAAATGTGCAATTTTGTGTTTCCCAGAGGGAAAATTATACATACTGACATTGTCATTTTAATTCAGCAATACTAGTATTCGGCTATTTGTTTGTACATATATTGCAAGTTGAAAATAAAAACACATTTGCATTTTACAGGCACATACATACCACAAAATAGACTATGTGGAAACTAGATATACTAGGCACAAGGTATATACAGTCTATGTGCATGGGGCACATTGAAAAAGAATAATTCACAAAACTGAAAAACAAAAGAACACCCTGATTTGCTAAGACATCAACACCAAGGCATTATACCCTCAATTTCTGGGACGGCAAGTAAGAGAGAGGCTTGGAACATGGAGACTCTGAAATGTCAGTCAGTGTCAAACAGAGGAGAGATTTGGATCCCACTTCACAGCAAGGTCCAGAACTAGAACCATAAAGCCATGAGATTTTTGAGCCCCCTACCATAGGCACACATAAAACTGTATCATGCACAATGCGTTGGCGACAAACTATTGCCAACTGACTTAACACACTCGGGACAGTAACAGACAGTAACAGACAAACGGACAAAGTATTCAGTTAGCCAGGAAAATGTAAACCTCATGGCTGAGGGCTCAAAGAGCATGGTGCTGATCGAAGTGTCAGGGACGTCATTAATTGGGGGCGGGAGTGAATTACACACTCTGACTGGATGGATGAAACTCTTGCGGTGAAAACGGAGACGGTGCCTGATATTGCCTGAAACTTTTGCTCATTAACTCTCACTTAACAATCCCATCATTTCGCTCTCATTGACTGTGGACCCATTCAAATAATATCAGCACAGTCCTGGTAGCAGCTTAACAGGGCAAACTCTGGTATCAGCACAAAGGATTAGGGAAGGGAACCAATTGCTATTGAAGCACACAAGGACTATTAACAATTCATTCATAATCGCATTGGCATTTAAGAATGTACCTTTCCCATAGGAAAAAACAATATAATAGAAAATTACTGTGTTGCTGATGAATTGGGTTTCAAATGCACCCAATATTTGACGATATAGTGCATGTTTTTGATTGAACAGAAACTAAAATTATGCTATACAATTACAATTGCCCAGGGTTACAAGTGACATAATGAAGCCCTTGGAATAAACACAATCACCTTGTTTCAAGATTGAACCGGCCTACATGGAAAAGTTATGAAAACAAAATGGCAGCAGGTAGCAGGGGAGGTCTGTTATCACACATCTATGGGTTATTGACTTACCACCCCTCCTTGTCTTTTTAAGCCAATCAAATTTCAAGGGGAGAGTTCCAGCACAGTTAAATAACAAAATGTATAATGAAAGAATAGACCGGTCTGCATGAATCAAATGCTCCAGCAATCGATATGTCTCTCAGGAAAGGTAGCAAACCTGAGTGAAATGTCCATATTGATTTTAGGTTTTTTTTACCAGTTGGGGTCCGGATTGATAAAGTTCCGAGCTGGAAAGAAGTTGTACGAGGCGTTTGCATTTACATGTGGGGTCAGCTGCCTATATTTATTCCTTATTCCAATATGTTCCATACGTACATTTTAACCAGGTAACAGAGGCAGGACAGGCAGCGCAGCCACTCCGCAATATCAGAGCATTGATTTTCATTTTTGATCACAAGGTCATAGTGCGATGGATGTCCTCCATGTCACACTCTTCTCTAACACCCCTCCCCCCACCACCGCCACCACACACAAACACATTAACAAATGTGTCTTCTTGTGGTAGAATGTGTGACAATATAACATACACACGCCCCCACAGCCAGTGTCATACAGTAATTCCACTGACCCATGCCCCACTCTGTTGCAATACACCCTGCTTAAACCTCTGTCCCTTTATGTACACGGCAGTTTATGTCTGATTAGCTGTCCTTCCTTCTCATAATGGCATACATTCAGCGAGAGAAATAAATAATATTCTATTATTCTATAATCACATAGTTCAGTAATAGGATCGTTTTGAGACACATCGTCTAAACGCTGAGACATTCATTGACGTTTTGTGTGACCCGGAGCATGGAGTAATAGCTGTTTAGCTATTTACATTGTATGCACTCCTGCCCCATATTGTCCAATCCCACCAAACCTCCCTAGTCAAACACTCTCTTACAGATGTATATATTAAAATAGGCCTTAATAAAATGTATTATTTTGGGGGGGTTGACTCACTGTATTGAAAGTGAAGATCTGATTAAGGAAAATATATGTCCTCTCACTAGACATTTTTGGTTAAGATGGATTCCAAAACCACGCAAGTGAAGCCACAATGGTTTCACATTAAGAATTTTTCTTTTTTTATTAAACGTCCTGTACAGTATATGACTAGATATTTATATTCATACATATTTATATATATTTATATATAGGCGGGGTAGAGTATTGCAGAATTATATTGCATGTGGTTAAAAAAAGAAATAAGCAAGTACATAGTATGGGTTGATCAGAAATGGTTCCCTTCGATAAAGCTAGACCATTCAACCAAATTTGTCTTCAAGGAGCCAATCAGTATATCCTTGTGTCTTATAGACCATCGAGATGTTTGTAGAACGGTAAACTGTGCCTATGCCATCTCTGGCACATCAAACCAATCATGCCTGACAAAGCCGTATAGAGAGTGTGCGCCCATTCCATTAAAAAAATATAATGGAATCAGAACATATGCGCACACACACACACACACACACACACACACACACACACACATAGAGACACACATACACACATACACAAACAAACCTACACCCATATATATACACATACGCACAAACCAAATTTATGGCTTCTAATGTTCAATCAAGGCAGTTAAATAAATGGCATTTTTCTGCTATTTTTCTTTATAAGTTGATACAGACACAACCAGACTTTGTGTTCCAGCTCAACTTTGGTTTGGATAGATACGATGAAGATCAATTATTTTTAAATTTACTATTTACACATCGATGTAAGATCGACCAGCGGTCTAAAACACTATATTCACTATTATATTAAATGATATGAAGAGCAATGTGTTCTGTTGCTACGGCAGCTTATCCAGAGAAATTACACCCAAAACACTTTTTGAAACCGTAAAATGTCATTGTCATTTGACCACAAGTCCCTGATATAAATTTTTCAAGTCCAGCTCCGGCTAGATTGCATTGCATGAATTCTACACAGTATGCAACAGTTACATTAATTATACTTTTCTCCATATCTTTACAGTAAAGACAGCAATATAAGTGTTTGGAAGCAGTGTTAGGGGTGATACTAAGACTAAAGGTGTTGGCACAGTAGACTACACCAGTTCCACCTTAGTTATACTATTAATTGCCTAGCAACTCCTTCTAGTCACAAGTCTGAGTTGCTCTTTTCTATGACACCGACACAGTGTATCCAGTCGTTATGGTTACAACTGGTGCTGTGGAGAGGCGCTCATTGGTCAGCAGCAGGCTTTCAGCATCAGCCGAGCTGACCTAGAACACTAGGATTCCTCCGCACAAAAAAGAAACGCCGTTCTCCCGGAGCGCTCTACCAGAGGTCACAAATTGGAAGACAGCCGGGATCTGGCAGAGTCTAGCTCCGGCAGGCTGACGACAGAATCTTTCTTGGGGACTCCAGAGTCCGGAGGACCCGTTCCAGTATCGGCAGCCCCAATTCCAGCAGGGCCGCCTGGGGGAGGCGTGGAGGAATATGCCGCCCTCTGCGCAGCTCCCACTGACCTCCCCACCCCTGAAGGCCCGGGCGGACCGGGGTGAGGCTGCTGAGGGGGGCCGATTGAGGTGTTGGAAGTGCGGGTGGAAGCTGGCGGGCTGGGGGCTGCCGAGGCAGCTTGGAGAGCCCCCTCCTGGGGAAGGGAACACTGGGAAGCGGACAGGCCGCGGGCATGCTGGCTCAAGCTGCCTGTATGCTGGGGGTGGGCGCTCTTGTGTGAAACAGGCCTTTGCAGGGTCTGGTTGGGGCTGGGGGCGTGGTGCTGCACCAGGGACAGCTGGGAACCAGAGGGCCCTGCACCCGCCCCCATGTACTGGAAGGTCCTTCCAGGGGCGGCCAGGGGGCTTTGGATGGGCGGGCTGGAGACTGCGGACCCGAAGGCCCCCCCAGGCCCCTGTGGAGGCTGATGCTGTAGAGGAGACATGGAGACTGGGCTGGACAGGTTCTGGATCACCTGGAACCTTCGCACCATCCTGGGAGACTGCAGAGTACTCGGACCCGCCATGGGGTTTGCCATCTGGGGGCAGAAGCTCATGGCCACGGCCTGCTGAAGGGTGGCGATGGCGGAGCCGGTCGGGGGTTGGACGGGAGGGGCAAACATGCTCCCCATGGAGGGGGTGGTCATGGACATGGCACGGGGCCGCTGTAGATCCACCAGCTTCACCATCTCGCGGTCGTACTTGACGATCTCCTGGATCATCTCGTTCTCACGGTTGTTGAACACGCCGGAGTTGAGGTCGTGCTGGACCTTGTGCATCAAGATGGAGTTCTTCTTCCCTGAGAAACGGAGCAGTAGCAACATTAGCTTGGGAAAGCAGGTGCACTTGGGAGGGCAAACGATGCAGAGAAGGCAACATGAGAATGGAGGCGAGAGAATAGAGAACATGTCATCCAGTATGTACAGTACTGGAGGTACAGTACTGTACTTCCAATAAAAAGAATGGAACAAGCCCCAAGGAAAATAGAGGTGTCACAATGTCCCTCCATCTATTGTTACAGTGTCCCTTTGTCATTTTGAGGGCAGCTCAGCTCCTTTTACTGCCTATTTTACTGCCTACTGATATTTTAGGAAGTTTTGCAGAGCACACGCATGTCTTTGTCAGCAAAATAAAATGCCAATGCTTTACTGTTGTTTTGTATGTGATAATAACAACAATTTCCAACGCTAATCAAAATATTATCTGGAAATTTACTCTGCTGTTAAGTACAAATGTATATTGTCCTCTGAAATAAAGTAGTGATACCAATGCGGTCTAATCGGTCGATAGCAACAGTCTCGAAGGCTCGTCTCATCATGGGATATTCCTCCAGGACCTCGTTGAAGTTATCGACAGACAGGGAGTACAGCCGACAGTAGGTCTCGGCTCGAACACTGGCAGTACGCCGACCTCGTGTCAACAAGCATATTTCTACAGAAATAGAAAAGAGAAATAGAAGTAGCAGCTGAAAAATACATATAGATTCAAAGTTATGGCTAGTTACAATAGCTTTTTCAGAGACTATATGCTTCTGCAATTGTTCCTTGATAACCCCTGGCACAAAATGTATAAAAGCCCAACCAACACAAATAAATAATAATAATAATAACAAAGAAGTCTACCTCCGAAATATGAGCCGTCAGAGAGTTTCATTCCTAATGTGCCTTTAGTGATGACATTGCAGACTCCATGCTGGATGAAGTACATTTTCTTGCCAATGGTGCCTTCTCTTATTATGTAGTCATGGGGCTGAAAGACCTCAAAGCGCAGTTTTGTCAACATGGCTGTCACAAAGTTCGGCTCAGCGTTGGCAAAGAGCGGCATTGATGCTACCAGTTTACGGCAGTTAAAGTTGACAATTTCCTGTGATGAAAACATATTGAAATATTGATTAAATGTTTTCAATAATAAAAACATTAAATATATAACCATTGCAAACAATTAATAGTTTTTAAATAAACACACGAAACTGTGTTTGGACTGAAGTACATTTGTACTTTGATCATATGCTGGTTGAACTGTTATGAAAATAAGTTACAGTGTCATGTACTGTAAGGTAAGACTGTTTAACTACATTTTTTTTAAATGATTAAAAGCATAAACCTTGACATTTTGAAATAAAATTATTTTGAAAATAAGATGAGAAGATTAATTTCTAAACCTATTACAACATGTGATAAGTTAACCATTTATGATTATTACCATCAATGTACCAGTGGAACTAGAAACCGTCTTGGGGCCTTTGTGTATTGTTCCATATGCATTGATGCCTAAATGTGTATAGTACAATGTAAGGTACAATATAGTGTATGTGTAAAGCGCTACTGTGGATTGGACCCATACACATAACACACAAACTTGAAATAATGAAGAATATTAAGATCCAGGGAGCAGCCAAACAGAGTGCCTACATACACAAGTGCTGCGTTCCGACTGCGTACCGTAGTTGTTCCCCGCGAATTTGACTGCCCAGGGTATTGACATGTTGGCTGAATACCCTGTGCAGTCTAATACTAGGTGATTGGAACACAGCCATGGAGACAAACCAGGAAAGACAGACCATTAGATGAAGACAATGAGGGGTCGGTGAAAATCATGAAGGTGAAACAGACACAGGTGGAACATACTGTATAACATCATTTAAGAACCCAGGAAGTAACAGAATGGGCGGGAAACAGTGACAGAGCAGAGGTGATGACAGAGGCAGGAACAAAAGGTACATATACAATAAAAAAATGAATATAAAACAAGACCCAAACAAAAGAAACAGATGTATGTTTCATACCTCTCTTAGAGGCTCATTGAGCTCTTCCAGAATGCTCTCCTCGTCAAACATCTTGCCCTGGTATCTGTGCTCATAATAGTCATGGATTTTCTGTCTGAAGTCAGCAGGCAGCTTATGGAAGGACATATACTGCTCCACTTGTTTGTACTGAGGAGGGGGTAGGTTAGAGACAGATAATATGAGATTAATGTAAGTCATGTAGTGAATTAAGTGGGTGAGAATGTTAAGCTAATGAAGCAATTAATACATAATTATCTCATAACTGCAAATGCATCTCATAACTCATTTCACCCAGTCATCTTTGTATTTAACACACAGAGTTGTGCTAATCCATTATTTCCCTTTGGGGACAGAAATGTATTCATTGTTTTCTGTACACTAATATGCTTATATAATATATAGACTACTGTATGTGTCTTGGTATTACCAGGTTGCAGCATTTGTTGTGTAAACCAAGATATTTAGACAAACCTCAGGTGCAATAATAACCCGATGAATGCAGATTATTAATGACAAGTTATCAGAAATAACTCAGCTATTTTAATTCAATAGCATTTTGCCAATGCTAATCACATGCTCCGCACAAATATTGCATGAGCAAACACCATTCAGCAGTCAATTAATAAGAAACCTCTGTAGAAATACAATGCCAGATCAATACGTGGAATGTTTGTCTGACACTACAATACAAACAATCCGTATATTCTATTCCCGTATGCTGATTTCATTTCATCCACCGTTGAACCGTAAAGATGGACATGCTATACAAGATGTTCTTCACTTACAGGTCACTAAGTTCCAGTAGCAAACAATACATTGCACATAACAATGAAGCATTAGAGTGGATACTATTGAAATGTAGAGATTCTTCCTCATAGGCTATATTCACACAAACACAACTTTGACTCCTGACTGTCAAGTGCCATTAAGTGACAAAGCACAGATAATGGTGTAAGCCCTCTCTCTCTCCCCTAGGGACACACACAGTTGCCAGATGTCCTTACGTATTCAATGTTCTGCACAATGTGCATGCAGGCACCTAGATGACAACAAACACATCTACAAACCTGGCATACATGCACCGCTGTGCATGTGCGTGCACACACTCTAGCACACAGAAGTGGATTTATTTTACTTGTCTCAAACCATAAAACACAAACATGTCATTCATCCTCCAAGCAGGACGAAAACATCTTTTTTCTTAGCAGCCTCAACAAACAAATAACCAGGCTTAACGGAGATAATATGCAGTATAATATAATGCTAAAATATCAAGCAATAAAATAACCTTTATATATTATACTGTTATATGCTATTAACATTATCAAGCACACTATTTAATGTTATCACTACCTCACTAATGCCATTCCATATACTTCTAAGAGGTGGGCAGCAGTATGATTATGTTTTTTTTAAATTCCAATAATCTAAAAGAAGCATCTTCACTAATAAGTCTTAAAACTTTAACACAACCAAAAACTGAATCGATAAAACACAAAATAATTGGATTTAATCAATTATTTAATTAACCGGCAAGTGAAGATCTGACGGAATTATGCAGCACAAGTCCTCACTTGTATAGCTGTCCTACAGTCAGGTGGGCCTTCTTGTTCATTTCATCCTGAAGATGTTCCAAACAAGATCAAGGCCCATATGTATAATGTAGCATTCAGCTATTTAACAACATCCTTCTGTATGTTTTCTTGAAATTATTATTCTGGTATTGGTCTTAGCAATTTATGACTTGAATAGTAAATAGTTTCAAGTCATTGAAAGTGTTTATTATATTTTACTATACTTCACTTGGCTTTACAGTGGGTGACCTGTGTTTAAAGGTAGGGTCTGTCATTCTCGTGAACGCTTGCTAACTTCGAACTCATATCAAAACAAAATCTCCTCTCCCTTCAATGCCATATGGGTCCCTCAGAAGCTCCGCCCCAAAAATTGGAAATGCATTGTGAAGCGTAGGGCATTGTTGTTGTGAGCGGTGTTCGCCACTTTGTGTTTGTGTTCCGTGACTTCTACACAGCCCTGGCTCTGTAGAAGTCACGGATTATCTTTTCATCACACACAGGGAACGGTAACATAGCGGACTACGATGAGATATTTTGTGAATTTGACAAAACGTGTATGAGCTTACAATCGCAGACTATACCTAGAAATATTTGTTTTACTGCATTTCTACATGACTTTTCTAACCTTCAGGCCACTCAAAGTGCTGTACAAGATTGCCATGCAAGGTGCCATTCAACCACCAGCAGCAATTGGAATTCGGTGTCTTGCTCAAACACACTTCAACGGTCAACCAAGAAGCAGTGGGGTGCAAACCAGCAGCTATCTGATCATCACCTGTCCCCTTGCTCTAGCCACTGCCCCACTTCCACCTGTTATATGTTAAGAAGACCACTGCTGCTGATAGCAATAAATAAATCATCTTGATTACATTTACTTATGAAACCTTCCATAGTTTTATTATTGATTAAGTAAAATCCAATTAAGTCAAGAAAAATGACAAACATCCAAATGTTCTGTGTCCTTTTAATGCAGCATAATGCTCCATCTACATTTATTTATGCTATGCACACTGCTCTCTATGACTCATGGGTTTTTATTCTTTTACAGACGAAAGCAAAATTCACCAACACCATCTTTTTTCTTTCCTTTTCTGGTCTGTCTAGCACTTACTTCATTCTATTGTTTCCTTCCTTTTCCTTTCCTTCCTTCCCTCTCAGCTTTCAACATCTCTACTTTGCAAGAAATTCTAATTTAGGTTCATCCTAGATGATCATGTGGATGTATAATTCATTTACTTCATCCCAGCTAAATCCCCTCATTACATTAGAACACAGTCACAATCGAGAGGAAAATCAGACAGCACAAAGTCACTGCTTGTCTTATCTGTTTCACATTCAGAAATGTACTCAGAGAGAAGAATTACGCAGTGTGGGTCTTCTGCAAACAATACAAGGCTGGATGAATGAAATGAAGGCCTTCAAGCAACTAATAAAATCCTGTCATCAAGATGAAACGAGTACAGGGCGCGGGGTGATTTCATTTTGTGCATCAATGACGTCTTTAAGAATCTTTTGACATAACTCAATAAAATGTGTTTGTTTCCTAAAGCTGTGTGGAGGCAGCACTGACGCCGTATCTGCCTGGGTAATGGATGTGGATCTGTGACAGAGAAAAGACAGATCACTGCTGTGGATGGTAGCAGGAACAAGGCAGACTGTGAAGACGGTAGAAAACAATCTCGTATCCAGGCACGTCATGCTGGGCGGCTTGGACGACTGTCTGCTGTCTGATTGCTGTCTAGCTACCTGAATTTACTATCCAAGCTCACGGCTGTAGACCAGCAGGCCCATTTTATGGTCCACCTGCTGAAACACCTAGAGATTTGACCATCCATTTGAACTTTGTTTTTGTAACTTTACGTTAATGTTAATGGCTCTTGTTTAGGGCCTTTTCAGTGTGGAGCTATATTTAGTTTATGGAAGGCATTCATGGGACACACATTGCAAAACATGTACTGTCTGCATCTGTTACTTGCTATAGTGTATGATGATGTGGCTTAACAATCAATTGTGACTGATCTCCAGGGGAACCATGATATATGTTATATGTAGACTATATGATATATGTACAGTATTTATACACAGTAATTATGCTTGGTAGTGGTTATCCTTATTACTATTTATCCAAGATAAAAATCTCCTTGCAGCTAGCATGGCTCACGCTAATGCTAATGAAAATAACACCAACCACCTAACACTACAAAATGAGGAAAATGGCTTTACTCACAGGCATAACACATTTATCCAGGCGCAGTATCATCAGTAACAGCCTCCCTGACACTTTCTATTCTGGACGTTTTTTAACACGTCTTCAGCTCCAACACTAATCCACACAGAGCAGCACAAGGAAATATCTGACAACGTAGCCAGAAAGAGTTGTGCAGACATGCCCTGGCCTCAGCACAAACGATCTGCAATAGGATGAAGCTGCATTATAGCTGAAGCCTGAGTCTTTCAAATGAAATATGGTAAATGGATAGCAGCATCAAGTTAATACCTCTCTACATTTGACTCATTTTGGATATTGAAATGAGATCAACATTACTAACATGTTTTAAAAAGAGACTGTTCAAGACCGAAACCAATCAGATTAGCTACTACTCTCAATCATATACTGTAGCTGGCAATCGTCACCTTCTACTGCAGTGTGGTTTAACAAGCCTATTCCATCAGTTATAAAACAGAATATCTGCCCACTTTACACTGTTAAATACCAACTTCTCTCCTTAACAACAGGAGAAATGAGTACGGATGAGGAACCATTTCTAACATGGGCTGAGTGTTCCTTTAGGTCAACCTCTACTGGGAGGAAGCCATTCTTCACAGAAGACCCACACAGGGAGGCTTCCCGTAGGCACCTCAGCCTCACATGTCAGGAGCAGAGCCCCAGAAGTGGACAATCACTTGGCTTAACAACAACAACATCAAAAACATCATGTCAATGAATAATAACATCCAGCAAGCTAAAGAAACCTTGAATATCAAAAGAGATGCTACCGACAGGCAGCATAAACACTGTAAATCCACAAAAAAAAAAAAAAAAAAAAAAAATAATAATAATAATAATTACAGACTGTGCCTGAATATTATGCGGCAAGGCCTTTCTGCTTTTCACACAGGTCGCCCCTCCCCCACCCACTCCTCCCTATAGCAGGGAGTTAGCACTTCACCTCTCAAGGACACCCACAGGAGAGAGAGCAAGGTGGGGAGGGGGGTGGGGAGGATACCAGGGGAGACAGAGAGAGATTGGGAGATGAGCAGGGAGAGATAAAGGCCATTGCGAGATAGGCGGCAGAGCAGGGGGGACCAATCAGGGTGAAACACTCAGGAGAAGGGGCAAATTGAGAACTGGGGGAGGGGGGTTAAGGGAGCATCTGAAGGGGTATAAAGAGTGAGACAGGATATGTAAGGCCCACAGAGGGAGCCATTGGGGAGGAGGGGTGGGGTGGGTGTGGAGTGGGAACCAGCCATTGTTGCCACGTCACCTTCAGGACGACATTGGCAGGGACACACGGGTCTGCTGGCTCATCAATTGTGCTGCTGCCCAAAGGGACACCATGTCACAGACACACACACACACACACATCCTCTCTCTCTCCCTGTCGACCCTCCCCCCCCCCCCTCCAATGCACGCTCAGCCCCCGGCGACGTGGCTCTACCTGGTCGAACACACCCGCAGCCTCTGATTGGCTGCTGATGGCCAAGGACACTCCCCTCACTCCCCAGCCTACCAGACTCTGCTTGGAAACAGAGCGGCGGTGCCGTACAGCACCACAGGCCCGCTGCCGCAGCACCGCTCTGCCGCAGGCAGCAGCCTGACACTGATGGGGAGCCTTGTCTAGCTGAGGGGATATTAAGGTATACACAAACATGACCTGTGACCCATTAAAGCCACAGCCATGTGCTAGAGACTGGGGCCAAGCACATTCTGAGACATTTTATAAAACCACAGTAGTGATTGAAATCCTCCATTGTAACAATACTACTCCCATTAGTAACACATATACTGCAGTCTGCCAATGGTTTCTAGTCAAATTTCCGAAACAATATGCAGGAAAATAACATTTCAAAATGTCAGCAACGTAAAATAAAAAATGCATTGACTTTAAACTGTGTTGCCTTAACCCTCCTGTGGTCCTATGGGTCAACTTTGATCAGCGCACTAACTTTTTAATTCCAGCAGAGGGCGTTAACCACAACACAGACATATGACGAGCCGCGGTTGGCGCCCTCTGTTGGCACACTAAGTTACTGCATATTAAACTCAAGGACAACAGGAGGGTTGATGGTCTAATACGCATTTGTCTCCTTAAAACAATGGGTATTGGACTGTACTGACAGCTGTGCCAATGCTGATGTGTAACTGATGTCTGTTTTAGGCTAGATAGACAAACATGGCTCATTCTTGACCTAAGCAACTGACAAATAAAAAGAAAGCTCTTTTTAACCAATTTCACACAAGTGTAAGATAATGCTAATTGCTTTCCACACCGTCTCTGTTTTGTATAAAAACACTGCATGTAGACTGTTAAGTTTGGACTGCTAAGTTTGTGTTTCAGTGTTAAGGTTACTGAAACAAAAATTCTTGAGCAAATTTTAAGCAATACAATCAAAAATGCCTCAACCCTCACAGTCTGCAGTAAAAAGATTGTAGTAACATTCCTTCATGTTGAATGTATCTGTCCAGAAATGTATCCCCTATACATGTATCCCCTATACAAATGAAGGGATACAGAGCATAACCCTTTAAGTCAGGCTCAAGTAAAGTTATGTAAGGGCGTCATTTTTATAAACTGTACTGACGGATTGGCCCAGTGCATCAGTTCATGTCTGGTCCCCAGGAGGGAATAGAGAGGGGGCACAAAGACAGACATGCTGTTGAGAAAAGGTGATGCAGGTGTCTGTGTTGACACACTCACCTTTTCCTGGTACTGGCGTCTGGAGGAGTCCAGGGACTGGATGAGTGCAGTGGCATGGCCAATGAAGACCGCATAGCAGGTGGCCCCTACAATCATACTCAACATGGTGAGCCAAATATCTGATAGGCTCTCCGGGGCCTGGCGGCCATAACCAATGCACAACATGTGGCTCATTGCCTTGAACACTGCGAAGGAGTACAACTCTGACCAGGAGTCATTCTGAAAGAGAGATGAAGGGGGAGAGGCAGAGTAAGGCCAACAGTTAAAGCATATGATCACTGTTTTAAACCCTGGCCGTATTAGAAATGTAGTTTCTCATAATGGTGCGTGGCAAAACCTCACCAATAGCTTTAGTATTGAGACTGTGCTGCTGATGATTCTTATGCCATTTAGTGGGCAACCACTTAGGCTTGCAAAAGCAAACTGGCAAAATGTAATTTCTGTTTTCATTTGACAAAAATGGAAAGACTGCTACCATTAGCTACAGTAGGTTCCTTCCTGTTCACTATTTCCTGTTTCTGGTACAGAAAGTAGCTATGGGATAAAATCTGTTAAAAGTAAAACATATCTGACTACTGCACTGTACTTGTTTTTGAAAACTAGTTACTGAAATGTTAGTCTCAAGAACAAAGCTATCGGCAGGTTATAAATGTTATATAAATGATGTGTAAACACAATATAATAACGTGGAACATAAAGTGGACCAAGATAGATATGTCATCAAATCTTGAGTTCCCCAAGAGCGGACGTGTTTTTGGGGAGCGTCACTAGGAGACGATAGGAAACAACAGGGATAGCGGGGTCAGGAACACAGCGTGCATAAATTAGAACTCCAGGGAGAGAAGCACTTGAAAGCAAGAGAGAGGGAGAGTTTATAGATAGGGGAATCCTGCGAGGCCTAATCAGCGAGGTAAGGAAGGTTTGGAAAGTCTTTCCTCAGAGAGGAAGGATAATAAGAGGCCATTAAATCTGGCATTTCAGGCACTACAGAAAACTGTTGAGTCACAGCCAGGCCTGGGTCAGGCTGGGTGATGACAGGTCAAGAGGCCTTCACTAGATTCTCAGATCAATTTAAGGAACATCTCTCAGACAGTATTTAACTTAAATTAGATCACAAAGCTGCACCAATTGATAAATGGTGCACCCGCCTCCCCCAACCAACTTCATAATGACAGTTAGCTAGAGAAATTTCCCCAATAATAATGAGTAGAATAAAACTGTAGTGGACATAATAATTGGTACAAGTCCAAAGACAAGCACATTTATTGAAAAGCAATCACATTAACTCCCCATAAATCCACACTGAGTCCTCGCTGAAAATAAATTATTGAAGTGATTAAGCTCATTTAAAA
>JAODUG010000009.1:1510970-1549801 GCA_027564795.1 Aphredoderus sayanus
ACACACAAATCATACACAATCAGATGGCGCCGCCGTGTGGCTAAAATCTATATTACGAGTACATTACGAGGGTTAAAAAAGGACAAATAAACCCATTGCTCAATGCCACCACTAGATGGTGTACTTTTGTAGAGTTTGAGTTTAATACACCAGCAAATTTGTGTTTACAATATGAGAAGTTGTTCTGCTGTAATTCATTGTACTCTATGAGTGAATATTACTACATATACCTACCTTGGATATTCTGTCCTTGCTCCATTGGCCAACCCCTTTGCTGACACTGACCACACAGCGCACAGCCTGGCTCACGGCCAGCTGGACCTCGTCTATGGCCGGTACCACGCCGATGTTGGGGATTGACAAGATCACATTGGCTCTGAAGACCGGCACCAGGCCAGCGTGAGTCGGGGAGTCGCTCTCAGCTGCAGCAGGCAGGGAGAACACTCTTATCGTTCACATGACAGGCGAGTGACAGGTGCCTGAGGCCTGTACTGGTGAAACATTACCCCCAAATGTTTGACTGATGATCCACACCTCCCCACAATAATAAAGTCCAAAAATGACCACAATATTATTTCAAAATTATAAACTTAAAAGGTATTATATTAATAGTTTATATAAATTAGCTGCTGCTGCTGTTGAACCTCTTGTACTAAGAGCTGCCAACCTCACCGGAGAAGTGCCCGACAGAGGAGGAGTGGATGCGCTTGCGCAGCATTTCCAGAGTGTTCCGTGTCAGTCGGAACAAGGCGTCCACGTTGCGGTGGTTTAGGTGCGAGAGCAGCTCGTCGGCTTCCTTCTCCATCTGGTCCCTCTTCTTCTTCCGTTTCTTCTCCAGGGGAGAGGAGGGACCCACACTGGCAGGAGGAGCCAAGGTGTTTCTGGAGAACAGCCGGACTTCCGATCGACCCTCATCCTCACCTGTGTGAAATTAAGAAAATAACTGTCACATAGGCAACAGAGAATGCTTGCTTGTTATGACTCATGGAAGTGAACATTTAAAAAAAAAAAATTGTCCTGTATTGAGATTACCATCAGTGTCTATATGTTCTATGGTCTTGCTCTCAGTGCATCTGTCCTCTGTAGCTTTCTCCTCTTCTTCTCGCTGGTCCGCCTCAAGCAGCATGTTGATCAGCTCATTGGCTGCTTCCTCCACCAATGAACTCTTGATGTGAAGGTTCTGTGCTGCTTTGAGACAAAGGTCCTATAGAAGCAATGGCAGGGAAAGACTGTACTGTATATATAATGTACACATGACAAACTGTGTGGAGATTAAGTTAAACTATGTCACAAAGCATTTATCCTTCAATAATATGCAAGCTAACAATACTGTGTTATTACTTAGAAAAAAATGACTTTATTTTGTATTTAAGGCATATGTGCCCAATGGAAATATTGACAAGGAGATATTTTCAGCCCTTGAAATAAAATATCAACTTACCAATATCGGGTTCAAAAACAGAAATGTGTTTCAACAATATGACGAGGCTTCAATCTGAGGTGATGAAATATATTACATGTGTGCACTTATTTACCTTTGTGGTTTGAAGGAACTCTTCACAGGTGATGGGCTCTGCCTCAGGTAGAACACACAGCGTGGCTCTGCTCATCTCCTGTAGTACTGCATTTATCCTGAACTCCACCAAGTCATTCACCTTGTCCAAAAGCTGCTCCAGGTCCGCTGGAGAGAGGTGGCATGAAATAAGATCGGAAAATATAAAAACACCTGCCATGTAGCTGCGTTACTGATGCACTAAACCAGCTTATTCTAATAAACACGCACTCTCTCAGAGAATCTGTGTAATGGACATTGCATTATACATTTGTGTTGATTTCAGGACGTCTTATATAAACAAATGGAACATTGATCTTGCTGGACCTTCTGTTTACCCAGAGCTGTGTTGACCTGGCTCAGGTACTTGTCGATGTTCAGGGACATCCAGTTGATGAAGATCAAACCAGGCCTTATAGCCTTATCCACCTGTAAAGTCAGTGAGTCGAATAAATGCAGGAGGCAGGTGCTGTGTGTTGTTTTATCTACAGTGTCATATTGTAAAGTACATGGCTTGTATTGATATGCAGAGCATGTTTCAGGTTGGTGAAACATGAACTATTGTAGTGGTAATGATTATGCACATTCTATTTACATCCAATCTAAAATATTTTCTGCGGCAGCAGCAGAAAAAGCAACATATATTCTGAACGGTTGAATTTTAGTATGAGCTTGTCTGATCTCACCTTAGCTATGTGATGTATAACCAGCTGCTCAAAGGCACTGTGGATTTTTGCCCGCACTCTCTTATTTTCACTTAACATCAGCTGAAAGGTAAACATTATCATTATTAACATAGATAACATCATTATTTATATAGTATATTATATATAGATAGTAATTGATATCTAATTAAGGAGGTAAGCATATACGTTTGAGCAACAGTATACAGTATAAACCCACGTTTGTTCAATAGAAAGTTGAGTGTATAAACTAATAATAGGCTTGAGTTGGTCACTAGAAGCCCAGTATGACCACTGCTGGGAAAGCTATACACAGGAAGCGTGGAAGCAGGCTCCTGTAGGTTAGGGGTGGCTGACTCACAGCCAGGTTGTGGGTCTGAATGCCATTAAGCCTGCTTGAGCAAGATGTCTGATCTACATGATTACTACAAGTCGTTTTGAACGAAGAGCATCTGCTAAATGAACAAATTGTTAGTGCACATCCACACACAACGACAGGCAAAAGTACATTTAGAAATGTGTAATGTTTAATTGAATGGCACAGGCGCTCAGCACCTTTAGCTTGTCATAGTGTGTCAGGTGAGTGATCTGACTTTGCTGCAACCGGCTAATGACAGGCAGGATCTCCAGTTCCATCCAGGTCATGCAGTGCACCTCCCTGAACAGGGTGTGGATCTCCGGGTCAAAGTTCACAAACAGCTCCCCTGTCTTTGGACACCTGACCAGCAGAGTTGCCTGCAGGCCACGCTTGGCATTGCGCACCTGTAGGTGGGAGGAGAAGAGGGCCGAAGTGGGAGAGAGAATGAAAATACAAGGGAATAAGTTAAAGGTACAACTGCACTCTATTGATATGTAGGGAAACGGGTAGAGAACTGTGTGAATCTGCAGCAGATTGCAGGCATGCAGGCTCTGCATTTTCAACAAAACGCGTTTTAAAGAAGGACAGCTCCTTATTAAAGGCATAGTGTTTACATGTATATTTACAGTGTATACATACATGTGTATATTTTATTAGTCAGTGTTTGGGCTGAATATTTGCTTGACGTTACGCACCACCTGGTTCATCCAGTTACGATGGTGGAGCATCTGGTATTCCAGCAAGGAAAAGGCCACCTGGTTGTAGTTCCTGATGATCTTTTTGGCTTCAGGTGTGGACAGGACAGATGGGTGCTGGTTGGGTAAGGAAATGTACAGGATGGTATGCGGTGTATTTTGATTATCATAGGATAACATGTATTTATTGAGATGGTCAGATGGTTCATTTTAATAGGCCTTTACATTTTTCACAGTGCTACCAGTGTAAACTTTCTTCCTAGCTGTCTAAATTAACTGTTGAAAACCCTGTCCACACAGCTGTTTTGTGTTAATATGACTAATTAGACTGGTTTTCAGCTGTGGGCATGTGCACACACTGCTTTGTCACTGTTTTTTATTTAGTATATGCAATTATAACATGCATTACAACTTACTAAACCTACAGTATCAGCCATATAAACTCAAAGAAAATGTTGTGTGAATTAAGATGTTCTCTGTTTACTAGACAGGAAGAAAGTTTACTCCTCATCTGTAGCACATCCAGGTCACTGTGAAAAAGGCTAATTAGGTTTTAACTACATTAACTAACTTCCAGCTAGATGCATTATATTAAATATAACCTGTTTAAATATTTCCATGGGTGTTTCAATCCTGCTGTAGAGATGCCTTGCCCACTGGATACGGCCAGCCACTGGTGGCTGGTCCCTGGCAATAGGGGGGTCCACCTTTTGCTTGGAGTACATTACAGAAATCATCTCAATGTCCCGGCCAAATTTCAGCAGAATGCGTTGATACTGTTCCTCAATGCCAAGGTCTGGGATACCCAGGCTATAGAATGACATATGGTTTTGTCAGCAGTTATGGTGGAATTTGGTCCCAAGCAGGTGACAATTGATTTGATACACTGCATGTATAATGTGTGAGATGGAGAGATAGGTCTACTTTGAATAGAATAATTTGATAACATTTTTTGCAATATAGTTGTTGTTGTTGTTGTTGTTGAATATGAGAACATCATTTAATGAACTAAGCAGAGAGAGACACTTACTGTTCAAATTTCCTCAGCACATCCAGAGCTCTCTCTGTGTTCTGAATCTTTTCAAAGGTGCTCTCCATAAAACGCCTCAACTCACTCTAAAAACACAAACAAACAGCAATGTGGGAGAGAAAACCTGGTCTGACTGTGACATAGACCTCATCATACAGTTGTGCGAAGATGTTACTCTTCAATGTAACCCACAATAATGATATAAGAACGTCATCTTAAATGCAACCCACAACAATGTGTCTATAATGATGTTGTAGTGCAACTATACATTTCAGTTAAATGTTTATGGTGAACTTACATGAAGCTCTTCAGTGTTTCTACAGAATTCATCATAGTCGTCATCGAAGTCGGTGCATCGGTGATCCAGGAAGCTGTAGGGTTTGTTCTTCATGCTAAGTACAATAGCCTGAGCCACACACAGATAAAATATTATTTTTACCAATCAACAGAACTTAACTTACACCCTAAGTAATAAGGGGTAAGTCAGTAACTCAACATGGTGTAATCTTACATTAACATTAAATATTTATGCAAGCTGTTAAGTAATGAAAGTACGAGTCACTGATAAACTAATCTACTTCAAACAGCCATTGGAACAAACATATAATTATTGGTTAACATGCGGTAGAACATGCCAGTGAACAGCTGAATACTATAGTACTATAATACATGGAATAAGTAATGAGAAACAATTTCAAAAGAGGAGTTTCATCATATCACTGCTGTGTTACTTATTTCAAGTTATGTTCCTTTTTCAGATGTACAGTATGAGTTCATAACTACATGCTGGCAGCTCAGATCAGTACGTCTCATGCATCATTAAAGCTACAGTATGTGAGAATAGTTATTGAAATATTAATGTGTGTGTTTGCAGATTTCAATTTGGCTCGTCTGCAGCCTACTGTATATTGGCCTTGGTTATCTGGCACCAAATCACGCAGAGATCATTTAAAGTTTACACTAGTGCCCTCAAGGAGTGTGGAACATACTGTAGCTTAAAAATATAAAATATTACTCTGATGAAACTTTACCTCCCACTTCCCCTGCATTTCTGTAGTCTGTCAATCAAATGAAGATAAACGATAAAGAAAGTAAAAGGAAGATAAAAAGATAGCAAATATTATTATGAACAAATATTATGTGGAATGTTCCCAATTACTATCTAGACACTAATCAATGAGGGCTCACTACAACAGTGGTTTTTAAAGTCTGAGTAATATTATTTTCAGTTTCAGATTAACCTAATTGTTTTCCCTAACGTACTGTAAATGCAGAAAATCATTCAGGCATAGCTATGTCTTTTGCAGAGAGACAGAAAATAGGATTTCTAACTGTTGAAACAGTACATCCAAGTGGTCAAATGTTATTCTGTTGGTTTCACTGGAGCTCAGGAAGACAAATACTAATAGGTATGAACAGTTACCAAATGTGGATAATTTGCCTTACATCTATTAACAATCATCAAAATATTAGTATTTTGCAATGTTTCAGACTTTCAGACTTTTATAAAATGCAGTATACTTCTCTTTGTCGCACAACTAAATTCTAAATAGCACGAATGGTTAAACATTCTTCATAAACCTGTACATCTCAATATACCTGTAGGTTCAGACACCAAACACTTACATTGGAGTCCAGCCATTTTACCTACTTGAAACTGTGTGGCCCTCGTCTCAAGACCTTCTATCTTAGAGTCCTGCAGGGCCGAGTAGGTGGAAATGGTGTTGAACATTTCTAGAATCTTGTTGAGGCGTCTCTGGAATAAATCAAACTTCCGGAATATCAACGTTTCACTGAAATCAAACTGTCTTTCCAACGGGGTCTCTTCCAGCTTCTTCTTTGTTTTATGGAAATAACGCTGGTACTCCTATAAGACATGTTAAGATATTAAGGTTAAGAGTCACCTTCCACTTAATTTTTCCCTACACTAAGTAAGCTACAGTACAATCAATGTTTGGTTAACCCATATTTTATCTCCTCAGGAATAAAAGTTACTATGTAACATAGCCTGGTACGAATAGAAACATTATCCAGGTAAATGGGTGGAGTTCAGTACCTGGTTCAGGTGGATAGAAGCTCTGATTTTCTCTGCCACCTGCTCCTGTGGTTGGTCCCATATAGAAGCTGTGCAATTATTAGTGATGTAGGCCTTACAGGCTGTGATCATTTGGTTGGTCACCTGAAAGCAGCAAAGGCCAAAGAGGAAACTGTGTTAACATTGATACTAGCAAACCCTATAGCCAAGCAAAATAAACAGAAACAGCAAAGTGTAACCTACCTCAAATTAGCTAACCACAGTTACTTCGTTACATTATTGTCAATACTGACCAGGACTGAAGAAACTAGATTATATAGCTTGTCTTTTGTTAACTCTGAACACACATCACTGACTACAACACGAGTTTCAGAATGTGTATGTGTATGTAGCATAGCAGCTATAACTACCTTAACAAAGAGAGAGGTGATCTGGGTGTTGTAGTACCGAGAGTAGCTGTACAGCATACTGATGGTACTGATAACACTAGGAATCGCATCCACAATTGACACCTGAGACCAAAAATCATGAATTAATATTATTCAAAACATGTTGCACAAGGAAATAGTTTTCCACTGCTTTTATTGCAAGTACTTATCTATGCCATATACTTGAATTAAGCCTCACCGGGTCGCTATTGTAAAGTGGATCACAATAATTCTCTAGGGTCTCTAGATACTTGACATTTCCAGTGGCCTCATTTACTAAGGTGGTGATCCGGCTGTCAAGATCTCTCCATGGCTGAAGGACCAAAGAAACACAGCTTATAAACCTACACATTGCACATACAACCCAAGATTCCTTTGGTGAGAAAAAATCAACTGTGTCGGTTCTTAATGCAACAGAATGTCCTTGGTTTAGCAAATGTGTTGTGTAAATACAGTATACTCAGTCCATACAAATCTGTAATACTGTAGTTCTAGTGAAATGTTTTTGAATAGCTGCTGACCTTGATGAGTTTAGACTTGGCCATGAGCAGAACGTGCAGCACAGATCTGACATCAGGCCTCTTGAGCTGGTCCACAAGGTAGCTGAAACGAGCCCTGCGTTTCTTCCAGTAGCCCAGCTCTGCCCGAGGACCCAAGTCATCTGTCTCCTTCCTCAGCAGATCCCCCTCAGCCAGGACCTGGCAGAGTATACACATAACAATCATTTCATTTTCAACCTTCTTTGGGGAATGGTGAGAACTTCCTAAGTCCTGTCCTAAGAACTATGAACACATGAAAGAAACTTTGCATGGAATTTATCAATTCCAAATGAAAATGTCGGATGGACCAGCTTACTGTTAGCATGTATTATACATAACAATACATTGTAAAATATTTAATGTGTATATATATACATATACTTTGTTTGATTTCTGTATGTGTAAATGTAAATATTTATTATTATTTTTTATTATTATTTATTTATATGTATATAAATAAAAAAACACCTAAAAATTATACAAGTTACCACTGCACAATGAATTAAACAAAACAATCCACAGTATACTTTTTTAATCAGTGTTCAACTCTTACCTGTTCTATTTGTTTAAGCCAGACTTTCATGCATGCCTCTAGCTTCTCAACGGTCTCTTTGTTGCTGGCTGCTGTTGAATAGTCGGCCGGATCCTTCAACGTCTGCAGGTCGAAAATGTTGCACTCTTTCAGGCTCACCTGGAGAGAAGAAATATAACATACATCAATATTATGTACATGCATGTTTTATTCTCCCGCGCCTTTACGTAAACAATACATATTTTAATTTCACACATTCGTTACAGGACATTCAATGCCATGGCTGGGGTGTTAATATACAATGCTAGGACATCCACTCTTAAAGAACATGTCTCAGACCTCAGACCAGAGACTATGTGACGCACCTTCTCCTCCAGACTCTGCTGTGCGCCGGCCAGGACAGACGCAAAGACTTCCAGTGATGCTATGAAGTCCTGTTTGACAGACTGGGCCTGAGAGGTGGCCTGCACGCCCCAACCTTGGTCCAACTTCTTCAGCGTGGGGATGAAGATGCCAGAGAAGAGCTGCTCCACGCTCCTCAACAGACCCCCCTCCCTCGTGTCCAACATGTTGAAGTTCACATCCTGAGAGGACACACATAAATATCACATTTTTATTGTAAGAGGTTAGTTTCATTAACTAAATGAAGAGCTCTAGAAACTAAACAGTTCTGTCATTCTAACTACTTGGTTCCTATGTTGTATCATTCATTTTTTTTCATGAAAAAAAACAAAACATAATATTGAATACATTTTACACGTGCAATTTAAAGATTTATGCAATTACTGTTTTGTTGTGCTGCTCATATTTCCATATTCACATTCCCCACACGCTTCAGCTTGTACAAAAACAAATAACGTTCCCCACCCTGTCACCCTCCTCACCCTGTGTATGTTGTCAGAGGTGATAGCCTTGGAGGTGTTGACTCGGGTGAAAAACACGGCTGCTCCGTTCAGTGGCACGTCTGTTACCTCGGTAACAAACACAGTGGCCTTATTGCAGCCAGGCAGAGCTGCTGTGCTGTGTTTTCCTCTGGGTCTTGCTGCTGTATAGAAAGTGGGAGATAAACACAAGTTATATTTAAAAAAATGTATGTCCGTACAGTTGAGGAGTACCCTTATAACATTCACTTCAGGTCTTACCTCCTTCCAGTGGTTCAACCTCCTGGTAGAAGAACACAAGGGAGCGAAGACCCCACGCAGCAAAGAACTTTTCAATACGCTCAATCTGGTCAGAAAGTAAAATGGTGTAATAATGTTTTTATACTCTTCAACCATTCATTCAGGACAATAGGGATAGATGTTGATGATGCAAAGAAGGCAACTTAAATGCAAAAAGCACATTTAAAGACAAAAACAGTGAGTAGCCTACCTGATTGCCATCCAGTATGGATTCTTCCACTTCAGCTTTCTCCAGTCCCAGACATGAAGCCACGATGCTGAGAACGTAGTCATGTCTTGCATCCAGCTGAGCACGCCGAGCCCCACGGTCCTCCATTAGCTTTTGATAAAGAAAACGTTACAGCAGTTGTTGAAATAAAATGTACTAACATGTACCACCCAACATGTTCACCAGCCAGCAAGCTTCATGCCAAATGTAAAATGTTCATACACTGTGAATGTTATAAGCACATGCACAATGCTAGTCACTTAGAAACAAACTTGTATAGGCTGAAGAGACACATTTAGGCATCATGTATTATGGCCAGAAATGAATTATAGTATTAAGAGTTTGGAATCTTTTTTTGCCCATACTGTTAGAAAGAAAATCTCTGCATTTTCATTTACATTGTTTCAAAGGAACAGCTGGGAATGTTTTGAATGTGTAAGCTTTGAATGTTAAGTTTTGAATGTGTGACCAATATTTTAAGCTCTCCTACTGCACTCAGATATAATTAATTCAATGGTAATATTTGGTGGACATACTGCCATAATAAATTAATGAATAAGTGATGTGAATAAAATCTGTATTGGTATAATTTTGTACTGTACTCTAGTCTGTGACCAGTTCAATTGCTTCAAAAGTTGTCTGGTGTAACAGACACCTTTAATGACTAAGGTGTCGTGGCCAATTTGCATTGGCACTTAAAGAACCAAAAAACAGGAATCGATTCAGACTGAAATAAATACTAGCACTTGAGCATACAAACTTGTGAATACACAATGCAATGAAAGCACTGGTATTACTCTAGGTAGGAGGTCAAGTAGGAGGAGGCATATTGTGTTGCTTTTTAGAACAACTGACCTGATCTGACTGATCAGATTAAAAAATACTGCCACAGGTTACATTTACATTTATATTTACAGAATTAAGAGTATAAGAGTAGAGAATTAAGTAAGATGCTTTTATCCAAAACGACTTACAAACAGTATACATTTGTCAATTATAGAAGATTTCATACACCAGTTGTCATATACAATCAACATTCTATAAAGATAATGACAGCAGCATGTCATCAGGGCTAATCTTACACATTTACAACATACTGTATGTTATGTAATATACAGTACCAGGAAGTCATTGCTAGAACCAACAAAGTGCCAATATTCTAAGAACTTAACAAGGACAGGAAGAAGGCAGGATTTGTTTTTTAAAGGATAGAAGCTTTAGTTAGTGGAGTGCTAAGGGGTAGGGAGATCAGTGGCTGAGGTCCCATGGTAGATTCTGAAGAGATGGGTTTTTAGTCGCTTGACTCCTGACTGCTGCAGGAAGTTCATTCCACCACAGAAATGAGTCGAGACTGGGCTGAGCGGCTCTTATGCCCTTGTAGCGACGGCGGTGCCAGGCAGCCAGCTAAGGTTGTAGATCTTAGTGCTCTAGTTGGGCATGTAACCTGACCATTGATCTGAGATATGGCGGGGCAGTTCTCTTCACTGCCTTGTAGACCAACACAAGTTTTCAGAAGCGGATGCGGGCCACAATGGGGAAGATGACTCCAAGACTCTTCAATAATATGGATCCTTGTGAGCTCCTTGTGGAGTTGGCATGGTTTGGAGAAGTATCTATTCCAGAGGATGATGTAGGAGCGATCTGTCGGATAAGACTCAAACCAGGAGAGAGCAGAGTGGGCAAGGCCCAGCTCAGCTAGGGTCGATAGAAGGATCTGGTGATTTACAGTGGCAAATGGTGTAGATAAGTCTAAGAGGATGAGGCCTGTGGAGAGGGAGGAGGCTGTAACAGTGTAAAGGTCTTCTGTTACTGTGAGGAGAGCAGTCTCTGTAGAGTGAACAGCCTTGAAGTCAGACTGGTGAGGGTCCAGGAGGTTGTGTTGCAAGAGGTAAGAGGAAAGTTAGAGACTGCACGCTCAATGCATCAAGCGTCGGTTTCTGGAGTAGCGGTCTGACTCTGGCTGTTTTGAAGGGAGCTGGGACAAAGCCTTTGGACAGTGAGGAATTGATGAGGGAGGTGAGGAATGGTAAGATGCCGCTTGAGATTGCTTGAAGAAGAGATGGGGGAATGGGGTCAAGTGGGCAGGTAGCGGCTTGGTTGGATACTATTCTGGGCATATTCTGTGGAGTGGGAGGAGAAAGTATTCAGATTGCTAACAGGAGGTGTGGGATAGAGGATAGAGGGAGGTGCAAAGGACTGGCTAATGTCATTGAAAATCTTCATATGACAGTGTGTGTTAGGAAGTTCAAACTTCAAGTTCAAAATCCTTAGCCCAATCTACACCTCCTAAAGCCTCCTGAATAAAATATCTTGGGTTACACTGGGGCCAGCTACCGTTTAAATGCCCTGACTATCAGTTGTTGGCCAAACACCATTGGTGTGTTTTTGCCTAGTTTCTTCCCATATTAGTTTCTATAGACTCGCTACATAACATAAATATGTGTATATGGGATCTTTTCACAAAGGTGTTCGTAGGGAATATAGAGCCATAACATTAACTGTAGGTATCAAGGGAATTGTAGGTTTTATTTATGTAGGCTAATACCAGTGCACCAGTATAGAGATACATCTAATGAAGCAACCAGTACCTTGTCCATGCACTGGTACCTAAATGTTTATTAAATAGCCAAGTTAAATGTGTGGTAAGCAATTATGTCAAATTCAGAGATTATCTCCTCAGGGTCTGTAAAGAAGTCTGGTGTTATATAAGGATGTAAGTACAAAATAGCTCTATGTAGATCAATGCATACATTTATTCACTTGTATTGTGATTGCCCAAAATCAGAGTTTACAGTATAGAGTTGAAAACATTATATTTAATAAAATCTCCTGGACTGACCTCACTTTTTAATAAATATTTAAAAGTGTGTTGTGTATGTTTGTGTTAACAGCAACTGAATGTTGACACTACATTCACTTCTATCATAGTTCCCTCAGTCTGTTACAATCTACAGTATGTGTCTGACACATACAAACGTACACACTTAAGCATATGTAAACATACATATGGTATATTTCATGTGAAATTAAGCCTAACCAATAAATCTGTATCCACAATTCTCACATTCAACCCCCACACCAACCAACTCACATACTCGCCACATTCACATCCACCAATTAAACGTAGAGCATACTTCACTGATGTGACACTGATGATCACACATACTGATAAATAGCCTTGCAGAGCTTTGTATTTAGAAGAAGTTAGGGCATGAATAATTCACTGTGCCATGGCTGATTTGTAATGGCAAACCCTCTGGTTGGGAACTGCTTTGAAACAGGAGCATCACTGTAAATTAATTATGCATGGGGCAGGGGGCATGCTGAAATGCTAAGGAGTGAGAACTGCAGGGGTAGAGAAGCATGAGAGCTAAGCACTCAGGAGGTACTATTGTGTAACTATTGAGTAGTCCCTAATCAAGGGACCTTCTTGAAATCACCTGAGTTCAACGCAATACACCTTTTGTCAAAACCAATATTTTGATTTGTTTGGCAGCATGCATTATTATTTTATAACATTTTGTTGGTAAACATAGTTACAGTAGTATTTTATCAGAATTTATTTTTCAATAGTTTCAGGGTCATTCATTAAATAATTAATCAAACCAAAAATGAAATATGACACACCTGTTATGTTTGTCAGTGCATTGTCTTTTAATTAAATTGTATCTTATAAAGACTATAAGAACAAAAAATCATCAAACAATTTTAAAACTGCTTTAAAATCTGGTTTTGTTTTATCAAACGAGGTGAGTATAGTAACCTACAATATAATTGTGTACTTGTGCGCCATCTAGTGGCTGATACAAAGCAATTCCACTCCTGACTAGACATCACATTTCGTAAATTGTGCACTATTTATATTCATATTTTTCATATAATAGATGTTAGTAACCTACAGGCTACAGCATCAGTGTAAAAAGTGATGCTTTTGAAAAACTGCATGGATGAGCTACAATAGCAGAGCAAACGTACAGCATTCATGGAGCACAATATAGTAAATTCAAATGAGGCCTATAGTATATGCATTGCTGCTGTCATATTTGCTTCCCAAAAACGTGAGGAGTGTTTTCTTATTCGTGTTAAGTGGACTCTCCTAAGGGACATGCACAGTTTCCCAAATAAACCCTTGTATTATGTCCTAGCTATTTATGAAGCTATTAAGTTGTTATTAGTCATTATGTCAAGTGTCTCCATCCAAACCTGTCAGGCTGTTCGATTCCACTGGACCATATGCCGTCAGAGTCTTTTCCTGAAGTCCATCCAGAACTCAGAACTTCTTTTTCGAGTTCAGCTTTTAAGGGTCCGAAAATAATATGGTCTGTGTTTCTACGTTTCCATGGTAACGCAAATGAAGCATTCCGTGATGGAAGAATGGCTCAAAAAAGAAGGAGTCACAAGGTGTCACTGTTGTCTAAACAGCAAGAGCTTTTGTTAGGGTGCACAAACAGAGCTGTAATCCACATTTATTTGTAGACCTATGGTGGTACTAAAATATGCAACATGGAATTTGAGTCCAGTTCTCTGCTTGCCTATATGAATAATTATATTTATTTTATAAATTATATTTATTTGTATGGCAATATAAAATAATGTCATGTTTGAAAATATAGTATACTAAAATATGTTGGTCTAAGCAATTGACTGCTATTTTCCTTTCATCTTTTCTCTTTAAAATATATTTATTTCCAGACCAATAATCATCATTACATCCAGAACAATGGAGTGGTCACTACCAATATGAATGATTTTAAATCCATTGCCAAAAGACACCAAAAGATATCATATAGTTTGATAGCAAAGTTATTTTTGCAGGATTTATAATAATTTAAGTGTCAGTGTGTTTGGTGTGTTTGGAGATGATATTCACTCAGGTCATTCATTGACTACTGGTGCTGGTCTGAAAAAGCCTGAGCCTATAAATGCATCAGAAGTCCAAAAACATTCCACCAACCTGTGAAGTCTTAGTCAACTCAGCCTTTTGAGAAACCATTGAACTGGCAGTATTCTGTCATGTCGGAGGTAAAGCTGGAGGTAAAGTTTGAGCAGTCAGATCTTGTGCCACCCAAAAGTGTAGCACCTCCACGTGGAGAGAATAGGGTTTGTATATGCAAGATCTATTGGATAATATCCTGTACATTCAACCTTTTTTTTGCACTCTTCAAAGCTGTAAAGCCAGATTTGTGGACTCCATCTAAGTTGTCACTTGAATCTGACCTCCATATTGTGGCAGCCATTTTATGGCTCTGTATACTCACTTTAATGTGTTTCAGATGGAACCATTCGTTCATTCCTTATTAGATTCGTTATTGTTTCACACTAATCTGATGCCCTTGGTAAGATTCCCAAAACCAGTACTATGATTGCAATTCAGTGTCTCCAAGTTAAATTAAAACACACAGTATAAATAGTTATGCAGTAAGTGTTGTTTCAGACAACCCCAGACTGCGACATAAGCAGCAGCAATTCACTCCAACTGTCGTGGATACTTTACATTTTCACAAAGATAGCAGATAAATACATTAACTTCTCACAACTTATGATTTGTAAAACATAATTTTTACAAAATGTACACTGCGATATTAAGAATATAATGACTACAATTATTTTTCACAAACTCACTTAAGTTTTAATGTCTTCACCAGATGAGAGGGCATCTAATCAGTACTATCTGGTAGACCTCATTAACATGAAGCCTCAATCCTCCATTACAACCATGTGCCCTATCAGATCTTTGTTGATCAGTGCATTTCTGTAGACACCTGATATGAATGCTGTGCCCATATTCCTTCATTCAAGAGTGGGACATTAGATTGCCATGTAGGCTCAGCCTTGACGAGCTACAAATTAAGCTGAAGGCATTCTGGTTCTAGCAACACATGTTGTGCACTGCTATCACAAAACCTCTTATTTTGTGGGTATGAGTTACGAAATAAATAAGCTGGCAAGTGTGTAACTGTTGTAGGGCCAGCTGTAAAATACCTACAGCTGGCCCTACAACAGTGTTAAACATAACATTTAAAGTCTGTTTATATTCTCTTCCAAGATCAATTGTTGGAGAAGAATAGGCCTGCCACTTGAAATCAGGATGTCAAACAGTTTCAACTGTCATAATTGTAAATAAATATGGAAGTAATTTCTTACTAGATTTCAGATATGCTTTAGGACATGGGTTACAGGCTGTAGGTTACAGTGTGTAGGAAGGATGAAAGGGGATAAGTTGTAGTTGAGATAACGGCCCACCCCCACTCACACACACCTATGAAAAATGTGAATCAAACGCTGTATCAGCCTGCTTTGTCTAGGCTATTTTAATGAATGAAAAATGAAAAAGATAGTGCCTGTTAACCACAAATCAAAGATAGGCTATTAGATTACACAGGCTAATGTATACTTATGAAAATAAATTGGAGAGATGATTGAAAAGAGAATTGCTGACAAATTTAAATATTTTTTTGTGCCTGAAATTCTCTTTCCCAAAATATAAATGAGATAGCCCATATAGGCTAATCATTGAGATGATTCAACGTCTAATAAGCTACCATGCATTTTTGGTAGGGACCTTATAATCTTAAATCCCCTTAAAATGTATACCTGGATGCTTTGGCTGTCTACTTAGTTTCTCAGCGTGATTTACATTTAAACAGCTAGCATTTCATTGCATGGTAATGTCATACTCACAATGTCGCCTCTATAGGCTATCTACTGCATGGGGGGTGGTCACCGATGCTTTGTTTAAATAGAAGGGATGCTGAATAATCAGAACCCCGCCTGAATTTCAACACCTCACGACTCTGTCACACTTACAAATGTTGGTTGATTTCCATTTTCACAATAAAGGCGAAAGAGGAGAGTCTTTCTGAGGAGGCAGCCATTCTGGGGAGGGTGGGGGATTTCTTGTTCAAATTGTACAGTGTTGATATACATCGATCATAGGCTAGGCTACTCCCCAAACCCCAGAGTTTGTCTAAATAGAGATTTCAACGCCAACTAGATACAGCCTTTAGTGAATAGCCTGCACCAAAACAGATGTCCTGTTATGGACAACAAAACATGTTTATATACATTTAAATGTGTTAGCCTACTTCTAAGCAGACTTTAATAATATGACATCTACTTACAGTATTTCCAAACCACTGAACATTACAGTGATGTACGGCATGATTTGAACAGAAGCTTGTATTATATCGACTGTTTTACCACTAGAGTACAATAACACTATGATGTGTTTAAATATTGAAATGACGTATCGAGACGACTTGTTGAGTTTGCAGACATTGGTCAGCATAATTAAACATGAGCCCACCCCTTTTAATATAATTTAAATACTGGGACTGAAAAGGAGAGCGCGCACTTTCCTCCCTCCCATTTCACCGACCTGCAGTTCCGTTCAACATCGTCTCCAGTATCCTAACGAAAGGTACGTATTTTAACGTTTTCTGCGCTGTTGTTTTCAAGCGGATGACCACATCGTTACAGAAGTGCTTACATTTTATTATACACGTGCTTAAGTTTAACCCACCGAAAGCTAAAATAATCGTCATCAATATCTCGCTTCGGCTCGAATAGCAATTGAACGACATTAAAACATTGAGGCTTTTATATCTGAATTTGTTTACAAAGATTTTGAAATTACTAGGGCGTCGTGTTTTTTAACAAATGAGTACTACTTGTACTGTAGACTAAAGGTACTTGCCGTTTGCTCTTCGATGTTTTAGGCGACCATGCTTTCGCGTGGTAAAGTGCTAGTATAGTACTGCTACTGTGCCGAAAACTAAAATGAACGTCCTCGATTGTTAACCGTTCAGATAGCAATCGAAGGACTTGGTAAAATGACGGGTCTATCTAATTATATCTGAAATACGTGTATATCCAGTGTTTCTTCGTGAAACACGACGATTACGTCGAGTTCTATAACAAACTAGGATGGTTATCCGGCCTATTGAGCAAGGCCATAAAATGCGAGCGCCATGAACGTGTTGTAAAATGGCGCCGCCAAGGCATTTTGTCGTCCATGCTAGCTAGTAGCGTAGTAGCTATAAGGCTTGTGGCCTTGCCTCATGCACCACGAATATATTTGGTGTGGTGACAACGATTTCGCCATTTTAACCGTAGCCTACGACTCATTTAAACGAATTATAAAATGCAACTTGCATCTTAAAGTACCGTACATAAATTAGTAAAGACAAGATGTTTCGTCATTAACGTAACGGACTTTTACAAATAGGGGGGGGGGGTGGTTTCACACGACTTTATTTCTGATTACAGTACACCCGCGCCCGTCTTAACATGTGCATTAGACTATTAAATACGCTTATAAATGTGTATATAATTTTATTTCTCTCTCAAAGATGTCTGACGAAGGGAAGCTTTTCATCGGAGGCCTGAGCTTCGACACTACAGAGGAGTCGTTAGCGGCAGCTTTCTCCAAGTATGGAACTATCGAAAAAGGTGAGCTTATGCGCATTAACTTGTATAAAATGTATATTACACATGCATAAATGGAAAATTAATACATTCCTATCTTGCAGTTGACGTAATCAGAGACAAGGAGACGGGAAAGTCACGTGGCTTTGGCTTTGTGAAGTATGACAATGCAGAAGATGCAAAGGACGCACTAGAGGGAATGAATGGCAAAGTAAGCCCACTTTTTAAAACAAATGATGTTAAAAAAAAACTACGCTACAATTTGCTGTAGTAAGATGTGTATAATCAATATTTGACTTGATGGGTGCACTGTTTGGATCTAAATGCACTTGATTCCTTTTCAGACTCTAGATGGAAGGGCCATCCGTGTGGATGAAGCAGGTAAGGGTGGTGGACGTTCAGGAGGTGGCGGAGGCTTCAGAGGCTCCCGGGGAGGATCGTTTGGAGGAGGCTACGGCGGGGGCAGAGGAAGAGGTGGGCGAGGTTACTCATGAGGTAAGGGCTGGCAATCTGCATAATGGTTTGTTACCTGACGCCATTTGCTTTTGGTCACGCCCTGCTTCTCCTGTACGTCTGTTGGTGCCTACTATTTGTATTGACCCCGTTCGGCAACATTTACCTCAACTTTCAGGTGGTGGAGGATACAGTAGCGACAGGAGTTACGGTGACAGAAGTTATGGCGGTGGTGACAGGGGTTACGGCGGTGGCGACAGAAGCTATGGTGGTGATAGGAGTTACGGGGGTGGAGACAGGAGCTATGGAAGTGGTGGCTACAGGAGTGGTGGTGGTGGCGGCGGTGGCTACTCCTCCGGTGGTGGATACAGAGATAATAGGTAAGAAGTTATCCTGAATTTTTTTTATATTTTTATTTTTTCCACAACAGGCTAAACTTTATAGTAAATGTAATCCAATTCAGTAATCTAATCACAATGTTCTTCTTCTCGTAATGCTAGGGGACAGGGTGGCTATGGGGACCGCTCTGGGGGATCCTACAGAGATGGATACGACAGCTATGGTAAGTTTCTTGGTGTTCTTAAAAAAAATTGGGGCTTGCACCACTCTGAAACTTTACACCAAACAAGACCGAATTTTGAAAACCGGAGGTCGATTGTTCTTAATGTTGCTATCCTTGCGAAAAGATAAAGTTATAAAACAGTGGCAGCTATCCTTGCACCTGGTACAACAACTCCCAAAGTTGGAGTAGCTGTGCGTTAAGATTCCAGGCCATCCAATTTCTACTGATCACTAACTGGGCAGGGGGTACAAGTTACTAGAACATCGTCAAGTCTCAGTTAGTGGAGCCCCTTTGCTAAAGGAGTTGTTCTGTTAGGTGGGAAATGTCAGACTCGACTGTTTGAACTTTCAGTGTCTTTACCTGTGTGCCCACTTCTTATCCTCAGCTGCACACGACTAAAAATCTCCCCGATTCAAGATCATCACTTGGCTGGCTGTATTTAAAAGATGCGCTCCTCAAGAAACATGTCCACGTGTTTATTGTTGACTTTATTTTTGTAGTTTATTCTGTTGTAGTAGTTCAGCTATCTATAAATGTAGCCATGAATTCTGGCCCTCCTTGACCAACCATGTTCAGAAAAGTTAGTTGAAGATGTTTTCCTTGCTTGAGGGTGCATCTTACTTGCTCTTATGGCAGTCTTTATCTTACCACCTTGCTATAAGTGTAATTAGTGCTGTAAATTGCAAATTGGCAAACATGGCTTTTTTTTTTTTTTTGGATCAGCCACCTCAAACTCTCGGCCCTGTTCTTACCCCCAGCACTGAATATTTCATTCCTGATTTATTGAGGCATCCAATGGGGCTTGGTTACTTTTTTGTTTCTTTCAGTTTATTTTGTCTGACCTACCTCCTGCCAAGTTTTAAACTGAGCGAGAAAGACATCATGCTTAAACAGACTTTTTTGGATTTTATACTACATTCCTTTTAGTGCTAATAAAGAGCAATACCTCAGCAGTATTTTTTTTTTAAATAAATAAGTTAGCTGAGGGTTCTGTATGTTCCGTTTCCCAAAAAAGTGAATTCCTTTCAGACTGGTGAACTACACACCTGAAGTGGCCAGCTGTTCATGAAGTTGCAAATTGCAGCATGCTACAGTCTGTCCAAGGTATTTTTTTGCTCTGCTCAACGTCTGCATTTTTAAATGTGCTGTAAATTGGACAAAACTTGTATAAATGATCACCGTCAATTGTATCTCGCCTCCCAAAAATATCCCTGCCGGGAGCAATTTTGTACTTTCTGTTCTTTGTATCATCAATTTTCAACTGATCTTTTCCTTTGTGAATTCGGCTTCATGGAGCCTATTAAACAATTTGTGGAAAATTAATCTGATTCTTGTGCCTGTCAAAAATACCTCATGGAAGAGCTTGCTGGTTAGAGCTAAGAGCACTAACGGGGGCTTGTTATTCGTGTTGCCTGGAAATTATTGCTTTCTAATATCCTGAGACGAAATTTGTCACTGCAAAGTTCCATAAAGCTGTTCCCCATAAAATTTAATTTACCAAATTGCAATTGGATAATATTCTAAATTGAGTTGCCCCATACTAGAATAAGTTAACTAAATGTGTAAACCCAGTACAGTGCAGCCATACCTCTACTGAGGTAGTACATGTCCTCCAATAGGGCATGGTAATACTGGGCAAACAGGTGGTCTATGGTTATTTTAATGCTTCATTGCGTTCAAGAGGTCAGCTACTTCAAAAACCTACAAGTCCTTGGAGTGAAGTGTTGCGCCTACCAACAAGTGCTCGTCAGAGATGAAAGCTGCTCTCTTGCCTAGTACATATGTGGAGAATCAGTAGGCCAGTTCACGTGAGGTAAAAACTCCTTTTGCTTTGCTCACATCCTTAAAACTCAAAGTTCTTTTTTTCATGACCTTACCGTTAGCTGCTGTTAAAAGTCCACTGCTTCAAATGTCACCTAGAGATGTGCCATGACCTTGATTTTTGGCTATTGTACACGTCTGAAGAATAACAATCCATGGATTTTTGGTGCTCCAGCTTCTCTGAATCCACCAAAGAGCATTGATGCCCCTTCAGTCATGGGTGCTATTGTCCGAATCAGTCAACTGAATAGTTTCTCATTTGTTCAAACTCCTGTCACAATTAAACTCACTCCCTTTAGAATGTACTTAGTTGTCATGTCTCCCCCCTGCTTTAGTATGAATAAGCGGTGAGTGTCAGTACTTGTGTATTTTCTTTTCTCTATCCTTGGGTCAATATGGTTGCATGACTTTCAGTGTCTTCAGCAAAAGTAAGGACTTGTTCTAATCTTGCAACTTATTTTCTTAGGATGAGCTGATTGGAGCCAATTGGATACCCTGTGTCAGAGGGGGGTGAAGCAGTTCCTACCTGCTGCAGAACTGACTCCTGCAAACAGGAGTTTATGGGTAAAGAACTTTTCTGCTAGACAGAAACGCATGTTGGCTCTTAACTTTATTGCGTTGTAAATGCTTTTATTTTGATTCCAGGCTCATCTGGCCATTGTCTACTGAAGTGATCAAGGTGACTGACCAGCTAGAGATGGCTGGCTAGCAGAATATTCCAGTAGTGCTGGTACAAATTCCCAAGTTGTCTTTCTGTACCACAGAACATGAAACTTCACATTTTGTGTAACTCACATGGGAATAAAGTGGCCATGAATGCAAATCCTGTAGTGACTTTCCTCACTAATTTATGCATATTAAACAGTATTAATCTACACTAGAGTGCAATTTACTTACAGTTCATTATAGTAAACTAATGTAGACTAATTGGCATTAACAGTGATGCAGCATTAGTGAGTTACAACATGATCGTGTGCATTTTAATGAACTATAACTCAGACATGATTATTTGCACTTGGTTAGGACTGCACAAAATCATCTTTGAAAATAGTTATGGGAGGGGCTTAAATCTGAAATTACACATCAAAATTGATCTTGCTAATTAGTATCTACAATTGATTTGACCATGTCCTCTATACTAGTGTCCATTGCTGCATTATGTAAGCTGGCATTTAAAAGGTTAACATTCTTTATTTGGTAGTTATGATCAGACAGTTAACCCTCAACTCAAATCACTAGCTTTTGTGGCAGAAGGCGCTAAACCTAATTTTACAGCTTACACACACATTATGTGCACTGCTGGCACAACAAGGTGTGTGTTTGAAACCTGAGGACAACAGGAGGGTTAAAAGGCACAAAAATCCACATGAATACATAAAATTATTAATAAATAAATACACTCAGCAATGACAATTATGCGTATTTTAACAGTTCTGTCAAGGCTTCAAACATTGTACTAGGACTGTAAAGCTTGTTTGCCATGTTAATGCAATGTTAAGTGAAACTTGGGTTTGAGGTCTTGTAGCTGAAAGCTAGGCAGTTATTGTCATAAAGTACTTCATGCTGCAGTCCAGAGTTGTGTACATTATGGATTTAGTAACAGCTACAGTCATTTGGTAAGCCCTGTGCATTATATTCTCACATATTGGACTGCAAGGTTGTTCAGCAGACAAATGGTTTGCTACATTTATTGAATTGTCATCTTTGTTTTGTGAATGCTCTAACTGCAACAATAGTCTGCTGCACAGAACCTGTTATGGTGATTTATGAATGTTTGAGTCAGTCATTAGTTTTCATTAGATGCAAGAAAAGTTCCCAAAAAGCTTTCACCTGACAGGTAGGCCATGTCATTCTGAAATACATGGACTTCAACTGTGGACAAGTTATTGGGATATGCTGTGCACTAAACCAGTAACAAGTGGCTCTCAACCCTGGTCTTGGAGACCAGCTGCACTGCAAGTGTGGTCATGTTATTCACAGCAGAGCACTCCTGATAATGCCATTAATGTGGAACAGGTTTGTTGAGCAGGAAGACACCTAACATACAGGAAAGTGGGTCTCCAGTAATGTGGGTTGTCAAACAAGCTGGCCTAAAATATGTATGAGCTATAAACTAGACATGTTTGTTATTGTCATTAAATAGGTTGAAAATGTCTGTCGTGTCCATTTAAAATAGCACAAGGACCTTGCACCCCTGCATTAAATTCCCAATGTGGGGACTTCCCTCTCAACCCCTGACTACCTTTGGCAAAAAAGGGTATTGTTCAGTAGGTGGAGTCAGGCTAAGATCAGCGGGGTGAAGTTGCACCATAAATGTTTAATCCAACTATTAAACATTGCATTTCCATGTTGTAAAATTGCAAAATGTAAAGTTGGAGCTTACACAACAAGGATAGCTTTATTAATTGGGTACTGTATGTTTACTCAGAATCAAGTTGGTAATCTGACTGTCTGATGCAACACTGAAAACAATTGGTAGACCAATATATGGTAGATACATAACTTTATTTAACATTTACAAGTTGAATTGAGTTGACTGAATGTCCACACAATGTTGAATGGGAGACTGTTGGGACTGCGTCGAGATGGATGAGCACTACACATACCACTGGAATCCAAAGCGCTTGTGCAAAAGCTGTTCACGAGGCCGTAGGTTAAACAGTTCTTCGGACAGAGGGCTGACCCAGCGTTCTGTGTGGAAGACGCTTTCTCCAACCTACAAGAGATTGTTAGCATATGCTCATATTGTGGGAATTGTGTTCAGATACTTTATTTACCCCCCTTCAAACTTGCCTTCCAACCAGGGACATCCTTCATGATGATAGCCTCCTCTTCCAGATTTTCTCTAAGCATACGTAACGTTCTGGTGAGGGAATGCATTGACCAGTTCATACCAGTATTTATAAATAACCTGCAACAAAAGGTCTTGAAAAACGATGCGTTTGGCAAAGTATTTTGGGCCCACCTTCGGTCATGTTCAGCCTGCAGCAGAGGCAGAAGAGCTATCCTGGCCTCTAGCTCTTCAATCTGCAGCCGCCTGAAATATACAAAGCAAAATCATCAGTTTTGATGCATTGCACACTCACTAACACTCATCAGTTTTAGTGAGTATGCAATGTGATCATACTGATTTTGCATGCTTCACAAATTATAATATTCAAAAGAGGATCAAATCCTATGCCAGTGTTGGGTTTTACTAGGCCAACTGTATGCAAACTAATACGTGGAATTACAGTTACACACTTGCAGGTTCTTCCAGTACTAGGACATTTTAATTTTACTAATGCCTGAAAACAGCTATTATGGCCACAAAGCACCTGACCCCAGAGTTAAACTAGTATTGATTTAAACAAGTTTCAAGACTATTCTTACCTCCTTTCTCTATTCCATTTAAAAAGTCTCCAGTATCCAAACACCATAACACCAATTCCAATGCCAAACATACTATAGCCTGTCAAGGAAATAATAAAGAGCTTTAGGAAAAAAGAGTGATGGCACAAAAACAGTGTAGATGCTTGACAATGCATGATGAAAAAACATTGCCGTTGAAATACTGTACAATATTCTGCTTTTCACTGACATTGCCTATACACAACTCACTCATTCTTGCATTAGACACATTCTTTCATAACGAATTTCTGGTGCCATTAAAACACTTAATGCCTAAGTACTGTCTCTTACTGGACTGCTTATGTTTGCTAGCAGGCGTTAGCCCTTTAGCATTTTTCCAAGTAGGCGTCAAAAAAAACACATTTCTATCGTTAATTAATGTACAGTTAATATCATTTCATACTGTAATGTATATGTTTGTACCAGAGAGTCCTCGTTTCGGGAGATTTCTCTTATAATCGATGGGACCATAGCCTCCCGGAGGAGGCATGTCCTGCTTCACCTTGGACGCCGCCATCTTCCAATCTTGCGTCCACTCCACTGAATATCTGACGTCACGTTTGTGAACGTCGTTTACCCTACGTTTGCTCGCAGGGTGAAATATTATCGTTTACAGATTCCTGCCCCCATTTGGCTGGAGACAATAGTCGTTTTTCAACGCAAACAATTTTCCTGTTTCATAATAGTGTACTAATAGTGTACTAACTACCAACTGTTTTTCATGGTGCACTACGCACAAAAAATGACTGCAAATACAACACACTGAGTCCTGTTTCCATGCAGTTGTTACATAAATGACAGTACAACATTAAAATGTATATTTTTATTTATTTATTAAGGAGCTAGGAAAAAGTAAACAAAAAAGTTACATTATTGTGTACAATGCAATAACAACTGTAAAGCAGAGAGGTGAGTGGCACAAGCTACTAGATGGTATTGTTCAGTCTAGGGTTTGGGAAGTAGAAGAAATAAAGAAATAAATTGGCAGATATTGACCAGCCAGGCATATGTCACTTCTGCTGAAATAGTTATGGTTGAAATACCAAAGCAAAGACAGAATGATGTTATAATGTAACATTTAGTATCTGTGGAATCTGAGGCCCTTTTTTATATTGTTTGAATGTTAACAGTACAAAATAAGTAAAATACAAATGGTAATTACAGATGAAGAAATAAATGACAATTATCCTTCAACATAATGAACTCTGATGAAAACATAAGGGTAGGCATGCTTGAGAAACATAAAAAAAAAATATATAATCAATTGTTCATTCTGTGAAAACAATATAACGATGGCAACTTTAACCATCAAGTAACCAAATAACTTACAGAAAATATAACAAAATTCCAAACCGTTACCTATAGGGGTTATATGCTAAATAATTTACAACGCAGTTGTTTTGCTTTCGCATTATCAGCTTGTCTACTCTCTGGGTCATTAGGAATGGAGTATGAACTATTCACTCCACAAACTTTTTTTTCCCCTTTTCATTTTCAACTCAACATGGACATAATTTCTAAGTACAGCAATATTATATTATTTTTGCCAATGTCTTGACAAAGTCTGACAAATGAACAGACTAAACGGATCAACGAACAGTGAGACACAAAATAAATGTCAGACTTGAAAATGAGAAAACTAAAAACAAAACCATAGAAGGTAAAGGAACATTTCTTCACCATTAAATATAGGATTTATTATTAACGGTACTCTCAGGGGGTGCTGTTGACCATATTACAGATGTCGAAGAAACTTGACATATTTGAATATTAATGAACAGTATGGCATTGTGGTCATTATTTCCAGCTATTTGCCGTCTGGGAGATGGAGCGAGAGGGTATCATGTCTAGAAGGTACTCTCTCTGGCGGGCGTCGACGGTGGATGAGGTCTTATGGCCTGACAGGCTGGGGTTTACATAAGCCATCGTCACTCCTGTGCACACAAGTAAATAAAGGAAGTCTGATTTTCAACAACGACAGCAATTCAGTAATACTAATGGCCACGTGGCACCACACACACAAGGTATGACTAATAATTCTACACTAAGCTGTGTTCTAGTAAGTCAGGTTTAATATAGCAGTTGTGGAGGAGGTAGTGAATGGAGGAGTGCCTTCACCTTGTCCACCACCACCTTTTTATTTGGTACCGAGTACTTCTTTAGAGTCCTAGAAATGGTGTTCTGAAACCCTATAAGGAAGGTTTTGGCCCAGAGAAGACCACTGAGAGGAGGTACTTGGTGGGCCAGTGTTGGGCTGGTATAAGTGTGAGTCTACCTGTATTGCTGTTGCTCTGCTTCTTCCATGCAGCGGATGAGGCACTACCTCCGCTGATATTGCGCCTGCCGCCGACTCCACTGGTGCTGACCTTTGCACTCTGTGTAGAAGGGCGGGAAACATGGGCATGCTTACCTGGCCTGTTGACCAAGGCTGCGGCCGCAACTGCACTCTGCAGCTGAGAGGAGGAGGAGAAGGAATGCGCCACTCCCCTAACTCCTACCGAGGAGACACTGCCACGGGACAGTTGGCCCTGGGGGCTCTACAGTGAGTAGGAGAAAGACAAACATCATAAACACGAGTCTGAGACAAAAACATGAAGGAGCATTGTTGTTGCATTGCAGGCTGCCTTCGCCTTACCTAAAAAAAAGTGACTTACAGACAAAACAATGTGGTATATTACCAACTATAGGCAGCTTCATACTGCACCCACTAACAATCATTGCCATGGTAACATGGTAGCTCCCAGTATTATTGTGTGTTATGTTGTTTGTCTAATCCACACTTTAGAAGACGTCTATTAGCTGGTGCTGTGGTATTCAGCCATCTTCCTGGGTTCCACAAAATATTTAGTAAATGAATGTTAAAACTATCAAATAAAGTTTATGTTTATAACATTATAGTCACAAATATCCTCCCCAACTTACTGTTCCTTTACAACAAAGCTGTGCATAAAAGAACAAAGTACATGTGGCTTAAGGGGAGAAGTAGAGAACATGTGCCTGTGAGCTCTGTGGGAAGTTGAGCAGAACAGTTTGTGTAACACTCAGTTTACCCTGAAGACAAACCAAGGAGTTTAAATATGAGTACACAAAACGTTTGTTGCATATTTCTTATTCTGCCTACAGCACAAAGAAGTCCAACAGGTTTTTCTTTTGCATTCTGTCTCTTTAATGGCATTGGCCACACCTACCTGCTTGATGCTAGAGGAGTGGTGGTGCACAATGTTCTGCCCCCGGCTGTGCTGGTGCTGGTGCTGGAGCGAAGATGCCCTGGCCTGGGCCTGTTTCAGCTGCTGTGACACCAGCTGTTCTACCTTCATCGATGCGGAGGAGGATGAGGAGGAGGAGGAGTTGGTGTGGGAGACCGGCGAGGCAGCCTGCTGGAGGATGCGCTGCTCTATTTCCTGCTCTTGTTGCAGCGCCTTGACGAACGCCGCCTTCAGCCTATTGGTGTGCTCAGCTTTCAAAGCCTTTTTCTGGTTGGACGACATACAGTCCTCACAGAGGATAGTCCCGCCCTTTGTCTTGTCCTGCCTCCAGCGGCAGGTGAAGTCAGTGCTGCACTGGGTGCAGGTGTAGGGCTCTTTTACAACGTACTTGGACAGGGGGACACCTGTCTTTCCTGATATGGGAAAACATATTTAATGTGAGAGATAAATAAAGATAAACATTTGAGTAATCACCAACATATAATACCTGTTAAAGAGGTCTCTGGCCAAGACCCGACAGCTGTATACAATCAACTTTAACGTTATTAGTAGAAAAAGGAAAGTCAAATGTTTTAATTACCTCTTTGGATACTGTCTAGCAGATTCTGTACTACTTCTTCCAACCCCACTAGGTATATGAATTCATTATTGGCTGCAGAGGGCAAGAAGTTGAACTCTGGTGCAGGGGGCTTGGGTGGAGGGATCTCAAGGAGCGTTTTCTCCAGTTGTTTGCGCAGGGCCAGCTTAGCTGCTGCTTGGCGACTGGCAGGACTGTCATTGACGTTCACCACAGACACATTGCTGCCTCCAGACTGGGACGTTATAGAAGAGCCCTTCATGTTTGTTGGGGAAGCCTTATATTTAAGAAGAAAATGGTAAAGAGAAAAGACATAACATGTAGATATTTTCGTGTAAGTGCAGTTGTTTTAGCGCTATAATGAACACGGATCCAACTATACATTATACTATATTGATTTTCTATGCATTTATTTGTAATAATATTTATCGCTTTACTGTTGTTGAGCAACAGATGCCAACAGAAGTTCTTTGTGCTTAGCGCACGCTAGCGTTAGCTTACATGCAAAACCTCGTCAACATCACGTGCAGCTGAAGTTAAATCGAGCCAATGGTAAAACTTCTGTATCAAAAATTGTAAGATGCTAAGCAAAGATAAAGTATATCAGTACTTCAGTAATAATTCTGATGGGAAAAACATTTACATATTTTCATAATTTCCCCTTTCCTTCTTTAAAATAAATCATCTTAATGCTGCAATTGCCTGCTGGTAAATAGCTTATACTGTATGTCTCCCCCTAATAGCTCCTTTCAACCTACCTCCTCTTATGATTTATTTGTCCAATATTATCAATCCTATTTTTATCTCTGCAATAGACTGTAAACAATGGCACTGTTTTGAGCAACTTTTTCTATACTGCAATTAATGTAATTAATGTAAGATTTCCTTGAGGTTCCTCAAAGTCATTCCCCAAACTTATTATTAATATTATATACAATACAAAAACATCACTGCCAACACTAATGACATGTGTACTCCAATTGAGTTGCAGTGTCTTCTTAACCCTTGTGATGTCCTTAAAAATATCCTACTTGGCCACCCGGCGGCACCATCTTATGGTGTATGATTTTGTGTGTTTTTTTAATTGGCATTGCTGTTTGTATTTATTTATTTATTATATATTTATTTATGTATTTGTTTGTTTTTGTATGCCTTTTAACCCTCCTGTTGTCCTCGGGTTTCAAACAAACACCTTGTTGTGCCAGCAGTGCACATCATGTGTCTGTGTAAGCCGTAGAATTAGGTTTAGCGCCTTCTATCTGCCACAAAGAGCTAGTGATTTGGGTCATTTTGACCCAAAGTACATCACACGGGTTAAAGATTTCTAATGGGATAATGTTTATACTATTATAATATTTGCACAGACATTATTACACAGGCAAGTTTCTTTTAACATGGACTGTCCCCCCACCTGTGAGATATTGACCAGCAGGCTTGCATTGCCAACACTGCCAACTCTAATGAGGCCTGACTGGACCATGCCTCTCTGGCCCTGAGAGCCAGTGGATGCCCCTCTGGGAGCCAGCAGCAGAGGAGGGGGGCCGGAGCCCGTGGCACCCGAAGCTGCCATCTGCTGCTGTTGCTGCTGACGCAGAGCCTGGATCTGCTGTGGAGAAACCGAGATGGGCTAATCCAGACAGAGTCATGGACGGGTCATCACAAAGGGAGGGGGGAGGGTGGGCGAGGCACGAGTGGAGTACATTAGAGGCCCCACGTAACACAGCGCAGACACAAGGAGAGAGGTGCAGAGGAAATGGAATTAGTTTTTGGTGTTGGAACTGGATGGCTGAAAATGACTACTGTAGTATTTGAATGAGCGCATATGTGTCTCACCTGTGCCCCTCTGACCAGTGGTGGCATAATAATCTGGGAGCCATGTTTGGACGACACCTGCTGCCCACCCCGCACCAGAGGAGGAGGGATAACCGTACCCGAACTCCTGCCTGTCACAATCTGGTCAGAAGAACAATAGGGAAACAGTGTGAGAGGGCCATCTTATTATATATATCATATACACACACTATATTTATTTACATGTAAGTGTGTGTGTGTGTGTGTGTGTGTGTCACTAACCTGCGGGGAGCCCTTGTTGTTTGCAATGGTACCACGGATTAGGGGAGGGGGCGCTGCTGACCCTGATAAGCCTGAGGACTTGGGTGGGAGAGGAGAAGGTTTAGGGGGTTGTTTGTTTCCTTGTGAAATGTTGGCTTGTGAAGCCCTTTGAGACTGTAATGTGATTAAGGGATATACAAATACATTTGACTGATAATAACCGATGTACAGTGTCAGTGCTCATTTTAAATTGTGGATCTTGAACTAGGCACTCTTAGTAAAACTTTTACTGTGAGCCTTTGTCACAAACATCCAAAATGCATTGTTTTATATTGTGCTTCTTTGACCCACTGATGTGATATTTACCTTCTGAAGTGTGTCCTTCTGTATCTGGCTCTGACGAAGTTTCTTCAGCAACACCAACTTGGCCTCCTCAAGTCTCAGCTCCTCCTTCAGTTGCTTAATGATGCGCTCCCTCTCTTCTGGACTGCTCTTCTACACCGGACAGATCACATTGCACATAGAACAATCATATAACACTCAGCCCTATGCCCTCCTGAATGGCTACGTTGTTATGTACAGTATGGTGCCTTACTTTCTTCAATGCAAGTCCACACATTGTTTTTAGGATGAAATGTTTCGTTTGGTCACTGTATTTAATTCTATGAATATGTTGTTGGGGGCGTGGTTCTCCACGGGACTACCGTGGATTGGGAGCAGGTGTGGGGAGTTACTAATCACCTGTCTTCCTATGTAAGCAGAGCAGGAGACTGAACATGAACGTAGAAGTGACACGTCGAACATTCCCGACACACTGGAGGTGCACTGCATTGCGGCATGCAAGTCTGTGTGTATGAACATTGTAAATAAACTGTTCACACTCGGTCTGCCAGAACAGCTGCGTTAGAGCTTGTTCATTGCTACAGGTTGCATTTAATCCCAAGGTCTGAAAGACTGGTCAAATTGGATACAATTCAGTCAAGGGCTTTACTAAAGTTGAACATAACTTCTAATATAACTAGTACCTGCCAAATTAGAAGGTCACATATTTGTTTTCATCGACATCTTACATACAGTTGTGTATTTTGCATCAGTTACTGTATACATTCTGATTGTGTGATTTTCATTGAAAGCAGCATGTTTCACTGAATGTACCATAAGCAGGTCTGTGTCTAGCTCCGTGAAATGGCCAAGCCCATTCATCGGTGGACTGGGAGAGTCGTTATCTGACAAGATGATGACATCATCGTCAGGAGACGGTGGACGCTTCTCCCTCTTTATGATGCTGAAATAAGAGTGAAAAACATGTGTATTAGCATCAGGACTATTATTGAAAAATATGACCAATGTGACCAACACCAGTGAAACACAATGTTAAACCAAACAACTAGGGCACACTTTATCTCAGCTTACACATGCACAGTTTAGTGGTGTTTAAAGCTAGATAAAGCAAGCAAGTGGGTCAAATACAACAAGATACTGTATAGTTGCCCCAGATGCCGATGTATCTCTTCACTTTGTACCAATAATCTAGAACACATAACATGTTAATACAATGCTTATAATGATATAAGAGGGAATAGAATAATGAGGTGGTAAGTGGTTGCATTTCTTTCAGCTGGCCTCACTAATCAAGAATGACTCAAGCTGAGAGATGTTATCATCAACATGGCACAATGTCTTCTCTAACATTCTAAAATTATAGTGTTAATCTAGTTTAGGACTTCATATATAATGCTCACAAGTGACACACGGGAAAATTCACAAGCCTTATTTGCATTTAGATTAATCACAATTTACATTGCAATAATACACTTGACACAATAATAAATGCATAGCCTATTTATTATGGAAACCGACCAGGTTTCATTATATTAATATTGTAATTATTATCAGCAAATCAATCTTTCAAGAGTGGATTGAGCAGTGATATTTTTAAAATAGGTATAATCTAAATATGTTTTTGGCATGAATGCAGTTGTTGATATCAGCATATGAAGGGAGGCCTGTTTCTCCAATGTCCTTTTGTGTGTGTGTGTGTGTGTGTGTGTGTGTGTGTGTGTGTGTGTGTTTGTGTGTGTGTGTATGCATGCATGCGTACGTGTGAGTATGAGTGTGTATTAGTCTTTGAAGGGGTTTAGCGCCATCATCACTTCCTGTGGATTAATCACAACTGTTATAAAGAGGTCACATGACCCCAAAGTCATCATCACGTGACACCCTCACTTTGTCCCCTCCCTTCCTCTCCTTCCACCGTGGAAACCATGACAACAACTGGCTGAAACCGGTTTGTGACACACGGCCTTCATTTTGTCTGAGGGGAGTTTTAGGGTTCAGGTGGTGAAATGGTGGGAGATAAAAGTTTTTGTTCACCTTTGACCCCTCCCCAACACACATACACACACACGCACAAAGAGTAATCACTCTACAACAGGGAGTTTGACCACTTTGAAAGATAAAAAAAATATATTGTTTAAATAATGTCTTCGACCTTTGATAAGAATTATGCCATTCAATTCTAATTATTACTAAACCCCAAGTAATAATATTAAATATGAAAAAATGCAAGCAACACTGGAGAAGAAGCACTGCACTTTCTGATAGATCCCAGGAGAAGCCAACATCATACTGGGACAATTGCTATATATTAGGTAGTTGACTATCTTGTACAATGCAAATGTCCTCTTGTTCCCTAGTTTGTGTTTCAAAACACAACTGTTCCTGTGCCCATAGGGGAAGGGGTAGAGAAAACATGAAACTATGAGCACTGCAGGGGGAGATCTGGAGTAGAGTGCCCACCTCTTGAGTTTCAAAACCAAAACAATGTTTTTGGGACGGAGCTTATAAGGGCGGTTCCAGAAACAAACTGGAGCGTGTGCCTTAAAAGGTGACAACAAATTACCAGACTGTTTCTCACCCTCTGGAGGTGCTCATGTCCACTGGCTGCTCCCCTGTCTGGACCTCCACTTTGATGGTCGCTTTCACCTCCCCTGCAGACAGTATGCTTGCCGACGCCTTCGCTTCTGATGGACGGGCCCGGCTCCTTGCGTCAGCGGACGGCTCCGTCTTCACCCTGCCTGCCTTGTCATTTCGCTCAGTCCGATGGTCAGAGCCGGGTTCGGCTGTGGGCTGTATTAGGTTGCGCTCACGATCGTCCTTTGCAAGCTGGGAGGTTATGGGTAAGACTAAAGGTACCGCCAGGCGGTTTGTCTCTGGTGCCTGCTCGGATCCCACACTGGTGAGGGCATCCTGTGTGGCTAGACTGGGATCAGGTGTGACTTTAGTCTGCATGGTGGGCTCATGCTGGTCTAGTTTGGGCTTCTTGCTGTCATTCTGAGCAGCGGGGTCAGTGGCAGGCTGAGGGGCATCCTTCTCCAGCGCCCTCTTCTGGCTGCGCGTCTGTCGAGCAGCTTCTTCAGACATCCCCTTAAGAAAATGACAAAGTCTTCAGAGACAGAATTCAACACATAATGGATAATAATATGGTCATAATCAACTGCATACCTGCAGTATGCAAGTATGACAATACAGTATAAACCTAGATGTAAAACAGGTATTTTCGGTACAGCAGATGCAACACCCAGGTTTACGAACCCCTAATCTACCAAATTAACTGAAAATGACTGAATGAATATGTGATATGTGATAAAATAGTAATGGACTATGCTGACCTTGAATCAGCTGCAAGCGACAGAAGATGACAAAAAGGGCCCTCAGACACAATGCTTCACTGTGATGACAATAACAAAACCTTGACGTCACTGGTAGGACAATCAAGTATCAGGCTTTCAATCTTACTAGAAAGCACAATGAATAAGCCAATGCAAAATTACAAAACAAAATAAACTGAATCCACAGCTGCATTACACCAAAAGATCAGAAAGTAGTGGTGGGCGGTATCTTCTGATATTTTGACATTACTAACAAAACAGCCATGAAGCTAAGTAAGGTGACATTTTCTTTACAAGCTGAAGAAAAGAAACTCAAGTCCGGCATGCAAACAATAGTGGAGACGTCGGTGCCACACACCCAGTTGGTTGAGGAACTGACACTGTCAAGTCATACAATGTAGCCTACATGACAGAGAAACAAAGTGAACCAACAACAGAGCACCAGATCACCTTAAGAGCAAATGTCAGCTAACATTCAGGCTTAAGACCAGAGGGACACAAGGACTACACAAAACACTGTAAAACTGAAACACTGGATCATGTCAAGTGCCATGACATCAGCTGCTACGGATTTGAGTACCTAGTTGGGTACATAAACTACCACCTAGCCTAATTCTTTATAACTACTGGCACACACCACACAGACTATTGCCCCGACCCCCACCCCACCCACAGAAGACAGAATGATACAGATGACATAGCTAAGAGACACAAAGTCAAAACACACACGCCAATCATCTAGGAAATAAAAGCTGACTAGCACCCCCGCCCCTCCTACCCACCAAACACCAAATACACTAACATCACTGACACACACGCCATGACCCTTCCCAGGATTCATTGGGACACACAAAGCATTTTTCCAAAGAACCGGTTTAAACTGGCTGGGTAGTGTGTGTGTGTGTGTGTGTGTGTGTGTGTGTGTGTTGTGTGTGTGTGTGTGTTGTGTGTGTGTGTGTGAGAGAGAGACGCTGGAGCAGGTTTTTAACCCTTTACGTTCAGGATCAGATGATGCTACAGTGACGGACTTTACAGGGTGTAAAGAAATTCAGTTTGAGAGGGGGCAAAGGGAATGTAACCCCCCTCTGCCAGAAAGCCACCACGTGGCATTCTGAACTGAAGTCAGTGATGAAGGAGAAGGGCTGTAATTACAGTAAGGCTACTACAGTTATGAGGGTGCTAGTCAATCCTCAATGATCTAAAGTCACTAACATATGTGACCTGTTGGCAGAGTCCCTGCAGGGGCAGCAAGCCCCCTCCCAGCCCCCACAAACCTTACACGGACATTGACCCTATCTTTGTAGCAGGGGAAGCGGGCATCTGAATGGCTGACATGTTTCAGGTTACATCTCCATGGCAGTTGACATGGCAGTTTTCTTCAATGACTCTTTCCTTACTGGTGTGAAGGAAAGTGAAAAACTCTACATTGTAGACCACAGTCATCAACAACAATATTCTGCAGCGCATATGACTGTATACAAGTTGATTGAGGTCATTTACATACCACTTCTGAACCAGAAATGTCACTTTTTAGGATTAGCGGGGGCCACAAGTTTGAGAACCATGCTATGTAATGTATTTGGCCAGTGCCCTTATTTGAATAGATTACAGATTTTCAGATAGTCAGTGGTAAACCTAGGGAGGAAACACAGCTGAATGAGCAAGCGCCAGAAGACAAAGACGGTGTGGTGATGAACTTCACACCAAGCCAACAGTACATACACGACACTGGTGTAACAGCATGGTATGTGTCTCTAAGCTGACAAAGCAAACAGGACACAGTGGTTTCGCGACCCCCTGGGTACACACAGACTGCATGTCCTCCATCACCAGTGGCCCGGGAGTAATCTAATCCGGTGCTCGGTTGCTACATTTATCAGGGCACCAATGACAAGAATACATATGTCTACGGCTTGCACCTTTTGAATCTGATTAGTCAAATTGTGCAGTACTGCAATACACCCTCCCCCACTTTCATAGCAGCTCAAAGATCTTGTTAACAGACGTTAAGTCATTCATTCAGGTCGGACTAACTATGGACTTCTGAAGCTGGATATTATATAAGATACTAAAGCCCTACCCTTGTGGGGCCCTCCTGATTTTGCAAGCTCCACGTTGTCTTGCTTTGCTTATCAATCCAGATCCGCATTCAAAGCTTGTTGTGGAGGCAGGGCCATCATGAACAGGGCGTCACTTGAACAGGGCACTGGCATGGGACCCAGACTGACTTGCAGAGCAAAACAGAACCAAGACCCTGTTGGATCAGGGCGGTCTGATGAGGTAACTGAAGCCCTACAACTTGGTCATATAGAACTTAATCATATATAATATGTCTAATCTAACATGTGTGAGTTATTGAGTTAAGTCACATCATTGTTCCATAATAGACACCAGACAGATAAGGACCAGTAGCCACTAATTTGTAGCCTGATTATTTAATGTTGTCATGGACCATTGGCCAAACAACTGCCCTATGGCCTCTGAAGTCATGTGCAGCAGTTTACAATGTGGCCTACAGATTGACCCTTTCCAGAACAGTAGCTTATTAGAGGCTACTCTAGAGTGGTCTTTGTATGTACTGTAATTACTGAAACAGGGCTTCCTAAAAAATAACTGCATAGAGACAGATTTGAGCATTTTGTGATTCTGTGAATGAATCAATGTTACCTGAATGCTCTGACAGTCATTAAAGGCTACATGTAATTCGGGAAACAGCACTTTGTGGCCACAAACTACAAATATCTTAGTGAGCCATACAATAATGGCTCCATGACCATAAACATATACATGGCTATTAAACTACAATGTCTTGTCATGTAGTTGATCATCACTGCAAGCAGGTGATCTATTTTCATCATGCAAATAATGAGTTCCACTGTCATTCTTCACACAAACAAGAGTTCTTTCCAGAACTCTAAAAGCAAATTCAGTCATCAAGCCAGTAATGGACTCACAATGTGTACATATGTTAATGAGTCAGCACTTCACTTACAATAGGCCTATCTACTTTGATAATGTATCTTCTTAGAATGCCATTGATTAAAAATTATATAAAATAAAATCTACTTTTTGGTAACCGGACTTGCCACAAAACTGTAAACATGGCTTACATCTATATGGAATCAATGCAGATACTGCATATAGTATCTAATTCAATAATTAAATGAATGAGACTAAGAATAATAACAATAACATAACACATTATTATTATTATTATTATTATTATTATTATATAAATAAGCAGGAGCAAGCATAGACCTATGTCCAACTGCTACCAATTTCTGAATACATAAGATTAATGTCAATTTAGTATAAACAAATGATATACAAATAATATATTATATACTGTAATGTCACACATTGCACTAAATTGAACGTTTCTTATCTATTACAAATTGACTGTAATAGCATACCACTTCACAAGTTATGACAATATTGACAATATATATTGTTTTGTTCAAACGATCAAATATTAAATGTGTTGCTAATCCAAAAAATCGTTCGTCAAGAAACATGTAAATGACAAGTTAATATAAAAAGCAAAATGCCAAATGACGTATAGCTGCATATAACTGCCACGGATTCGCATATTCAAACTCCTATCTAGCAGCAATGTGTTTGTGTGTGTGCGCGACTGGCTGAGGGGAAGGGTTTGTGTGTGTTCAGCTTTAAGAGGAGGAAGACTACGGTTGTCACAGAGAAGTACGAAGATTAGCTACCAGATAGCAGAACCAACAGTGGTGTCAGGGGGGCTAAAACCAGGCTATAACGTCCACCATTACACTGTCTATTAACAGCCAAACTCAACCCCTTTAAAAACTAAACCCAACCCACAGTGCATGTGCAAGTAGCCGGCTTTTTATTATTGAGACCGCCTCAAAAGAGAGGAGCGTGTTATTAATTAGCGTGCTAACATTAGCGGGATCTCAAACAAAACATGAACAGCTTAGCTAGAAAGGCAGTTTCTCACAATCATCTGACCACACAATACATTCAAACTCCTGATTCGGACAAAAGTCATAACAAGTCCTGCACGGCAACACTCCAGAGAATGTTATCCACACAACCCAAACCGAACCAGAACCTTAGAGGCGCGTCCCAATGCGGGAGAATATAGTCAGGTCAAGAGGAAAAACTTTCCTCATGCTGCTTAAAATTGGTTAGGAAGCTGATGACCATGTATTAGTTATAGGGGTTTAAGTCAGAACACAGACGTTTCAACTACTGTCCAAATAGACCGTGCCTGACAATGAAACGATGGCGATCTAATGTTATAATCCTTACCTCATTAAACGACTTCTAAATTTGAATATGTAGTCACCATATCATACTAACAGAGACGCATAAAAAACACACACAAAAGAAGGTTAAATTGTCTGAGGAAGCCCCCCCTCCCCTCCTCCCCACCTCCTCGCAGAGCTCAACCTTTGGCTCTGCAGAGAAGTGTTACTTTTCAACAGCCCATCAGCTTCTTTATCGTCACAGATAGGTGGAGAAAAACCTGGCTCCTCGCGACGAGTCCGAATAAAAGGCTTTCCTCAATCCACTTACAAAAAAACTTCGTGTACACCTTAGTCAACTTACTCGGTCGATGTGTCACCGTTCTTCGCCGATGGTCGACCAGGGATTGTTTTATCTGCAATTAACCTCGATAAATCGTTGCTTTTTTAAAATCCAGGGGATATCCTCCTTTTTCGGCCCTCCCCGCTGCCGCCTCTGTTGCCAAATAATGCGCCTCAACACACATGGAGACGCTGCGTCCTCTTAGTGGGCATGCGCACCTCAACATACCAAGGCGACCAGAGCACAGAGCACATCATGTAACCATTGACCACCAAGGGGCAAGGGAGCTCCAACATGCCAGGAGAGCCTGGTTGACTCATAGCCTACCTAGACCTATACCAGCAATGCCATTGTACTTTTGTCCTCAAAATCTCAATCTGTGCTGAGGATCGAGGGTCACCAAGAGGGTTTGCATATCAGTGAGCCACATTTGATGCCAAGTCACAGTTCAAGTGCCTTTGTTTAAGAATGAAACACAAACGGCAAAGCGGCAGAGTCGCGGTTAAACTACATCGGATTTTCACGTGTAATGTGTCAGCTACATAAACACAAACACGCTTACGCACGAACATACACACGTGCGCGCGCAGATGATGGCCCTTGTGAAATAATGTGCGCTGGAGGGGAGGAATAAAAACCAAACTTTGTGAACAGTTATTTTTTCATCGTATATCTTAGCTTTTATTTTAAATAAAAAAGCCGTGAATGGCAACACCTCAATCAGCCTCTGACAACAGTCTCAAGATATTAGGAAAATATGGTTATATGGTAGTAGTAATGATTGTATAATTGTGTAGGCCTATGTCTTCTGGATCACATACAATTACAAAAGATTGTGATAATTTAATGAACAATAAAAATCAGCTAT
>JAODUG010000009.1:1574096-1586360 GCA_027564795.1 Aphredoderus sayanus
CCAGAGCCGGCTGACGGAGCGTCCTCCCCGGGGGCGGAGTCGGGCCGCAGGTTCTGGCTGCTGCCTGGGCTCATCATCTTATCCACAGGCGTGTCTGTCCTGGAGCTGAGACAACGGCCACAGATTAAAGGCCAACGCTGGGCGGTGCGTCAAGGGAAGACGTTGGAAACGTACAGACAAACCGACGAAGGAGCTCAAAAATCGGCAGAGATTCAAAGCACTGACGCTCAAGAAATAGAGCTGTGTTCTAAACCTAAATGCCGCCATTCTCTGGCGTCTGTCGATGCCGCGTTTCCAGTGGCCGTTAAAATACCACTATCCTCACCATTATCGTACAGCCACACATGACTCATAACAACAAAGACGTTAAAATCTAACTACACATAGATTTCAAAGGAAACGTTTTTGCTTAGGAACACAACGCCGGGCAACAAGTGACCCTTTAATGACCCGTTCACATCTCCCTTACGTCTCAGGCGACTCCTCGAAGATGCTGTGGCAGTCCGAACTCTCCATCATGAGGCTCCGGCTGAGGCTCTGGCCTGCCACCCCGGGGTAGTGGAAGTTGGCGAAGGAGTGGGACATGGGCGACACCCCTTTTCCCGCCGCCGCCTCGCCCGCCGCACCCCGCTTGTCCTGGCCGGAGAGCCCATAGGACAGGCCGTCCAGCGCCGGGTTGAGGGAGCGCGACATGTAGGTGTCGGCGGACTGGGGCCGGCGCAGGGGGGAGGAGGGGTAGGGGGACAGCTTGCTGATCAGCGGGGTCAGCAGGTCGGCGTAACCCGCCTTGGCGGGCTTGACCAGCCGGTCCACGTGGATGTTGAGCTGCTTCTGCTCGAAGGCGCAGGAGAAGACGCTGTCAGTGAGGTTCTGCATCCACGACAGCAGGGACAGGTCCAGGTCGTCGCAGCCGTTCCCGCACAGCATGTCCACGCCCAGGAACACCTCGCTCTCCGTGATCTCCTCGCCGGTCGCTTTGCTCTGCACAATCAGGGAGCCGGGACAACTGTTGATGTACTTCTGAAAAGAATTGGTGTGGTGGGTGGACAAGGGTGTGAGTGTAGTGGGGCCTACCTGGCAGAACTCCACGCAGCACTCATAGAGAACCCCCTTGAGGAGAAGCTGGAAGAGGCGGTTCCCGCTAGCCTTGAAGCCAGCCTCGCTTAACTTCCTGTCTGCGGGGATGAACTCTGCCACCATGATGCAGGCCTCCTCAAAACACTGCACGCGTGCCGTGCTGGGGTTCCAGTCCTAGAGGGCAGTAGAGGGTTTGCACTTCAGTAGTCTGGTCTAATAGGCAAACCAGACTGGAGCCGCTGCCAGAGTACTTGCCTTGAACTCAGCGTGGTTGGTGAGGCGTGGCAGGGTGAGGAGCAGACACAGCTTGCTATAGTCCTCCTTAGAAGGACAAAACTCCTCCAGGCCATGAAGACACTTGACCGCCTCCTGCATTGTAAACTCCAACTGCAAACCACACCAAACTTGACATTCCAATGGACACTGTCAGGTTTCTCCCCCAGAATACAGTTCTGGGGGAGTTTATTTTAACAATTGCTTTACCAATGGGGAAAGCTGACAAAAGATATTCTACAATATGTGGGTATGATTGGAAGAAGCACTACATACTGAATATTAGTGTCTCCACATGATTAAACAAAAAGACAACTTGACTAATAAGGGAGACATACAGTATTACGAAGAAGTAAGACCATTTTATTATCTTTGGTGATTAAGGTATCTCAAAGACTTAAATATGTCGTTATTATGGGAGATTAGGTGCACATGCATCTCTACATGCAATTTCTTAAAGCCTTAGTCTGACTTGATCTCTGAATGAGTGGCCATTTTTGACTCTCTTATTCCCAATAAGACAAATATTTCAAAATGTCAAAATGAAATACAAGGCATGCATGCATGTTTATCATTAACGCTCACAAGAATGAGACAGAAAACCATACAAATAAAAACATTTGCACATTATGTGTAATATTTTATGTCCTGACTTACATGCTGTGGCTCATCCTCTGCAGACATAGCATTATTCACACACAAAGCCTCCAAAAATTTCTGCTTTAGAATGATGTAACGGAATCTGAATGCAACATAAAGACATGACGACAGAATGCAGTTAGTTACAAATCTTTGTCAGACAACACAATGTTACTATGCTGCTGTATACCCCAAGCATTGACATCTCATTATCAAAGCAAGAAGTTTCCGATTGTAAAAATACAACAACAAAAAAAGTCTCATAAATAGTTTATTCATTCAAATGTAAAAACTAACCTTTTTCTGTCAAACTTGTCCATGCATTCCAACGGCTGGATAAACTGCAAGACCTCATCCCACTGGCCATCCAGTACCAGTTGCCTGAAATAAACAACACATATTAAAGACATGTCTTGACATGTCTCTGACTGAAGGTAAAACAAAGATGTATGCATCTCTTAATTGCTGTGGTAGGCACTTCACTGTTGCTGTCCACACAGTAATAAATTATCAATTAAAAAGGTCCATGAATGGTCACTGTGTTACAAAGGCCACTACATAATATATTTCATGACTGAACACCACAATCTCACAGTGGTCTGCAGAGAAAGGAATGCTACAAAAGCTTTTAAAGTAGGTCTACTGGTATGCACTTCTTAGTTATTACATTTACGGCATTTGGCGGACGCTTTTATCCAAAGCGACTTACATGTAGTAGTACATTGTGTCAGTAGTTGGACATTCACAAACCGATGGCAGTGCAAGCCATGCAAGGAGCACCTAACCACTGGGAGCAATTGGGGTTAGACATCTTGTCCAAGAATGCTTGCAGGTAGTCCAACTCTGGGGCTCGAACCCAAACCTTCAGCTGGGAGTCAAACACCCAGACCACTAGACCATCTTACATCCCAGTTATGTGTGGGCCATTGAAAGTTACTTATGAAACGTTTCTTGACATGATCTCTCCACAAAACAGAGAATCACTGACCAGCATAAGAATCTTATTCCTTTACGATATAATATACTTTAAACTGTCACTATTTTTTATGTTGCCGCATTTGATTATCCACCTGAGGAACAGCATGTCATCGGAGTAGAGCCCGTTGATGACTCCACTTTCCTTCTCCAGAGCCAGCATACTGATATGTAACTTCCTGGAGTTCAGAAAGTCCAGGATCACCTTGATGATCTCCACCTCCTTGACATTTATGGTTTCTTCCGCTGTCATGGCGACGACGGGCTGTGACAAAATAAAACATTCAGACAATGTAGTTCAGTGGTTCATGTTTTCTTTTTACATAAAAAAATAAATAAAATAAAAAATAAAAGTGTACAGTATGAAAAGATAACATTTTGAAGACCCAAAAAGTATTGTTGCAATTTTAGAGAATTCTGCAGTGTACATAATGAGACATTAATAGTGTAGTTTGGAGGAATGCATCAATCCCAGGAATTATGCTTTTCCATGTCATCATATATCCTCATATATCCTCCTACATCACCTGCTTATCTAGTTGTGTGGACGTAGTTGAACCGTTACACCCTGTTATTATCATTATGCAAGCAAGTGCATAACATTCTAGTTTATTAAGTATATGGAAGTTGTGGCGAAACTGTTTCCCATATGTGTTGCTTTGACTAGAGTCTGAATATAATTCATAGAGTCATATCTATACAACCCTGTCAGCATTAATATATTAGATTAGCATATATTGGTATACAGTACTGTACAGTACAGTACAGTAATGTAGCCTATATTGTAAAATACCTAACAGTAATTTGCTTAATTTCCGTTGTCTAAAATTAGGTTACTATTGCATTAATGGGAGACCTAAAATATTAACGAATACTTTGTTTTATTCTGAAATTTATTTGCTCTAATTGAATAGAACTCAGCAGGCAAAGGAAACGTTAGACACGACAAGGCACCGCAGCGGTGCTGTGCTAGCTACTGTACGGTACTGTTAGCTAATAACACTGCCAGTGTGGCGTAAGTCAATAAGCTTCTTAGATACTTGTAGTCTATTTAGCGGATTAGAATTAAACGAAACAGATAGCTAGTTAAATAGCACTCGACCAACACTAACTCAGTACAGAGGCTTCACATGCAAAATTTCAGCGTAGGGCAGAATAAATAGTCAGGCCAAGAAGCAGAGAATATATGCATCATCTGCTAGCTGAACGGGCGGGGTGCACACTGAGCTTCCACGGAAAACAGTTACATGCGATGTGTAAAATCCTCACCTGTTTCTAAAAATACATGGGATGAAAAGGCGATGCTGGTGTATATATCCTGCTGACACACTGTCGCGACGATATAACTCAGGTTTGTCTGTCCAGTTTGCCTTCTCCACTCTCTGCCCTTCCCTGCTGTCTCTCTTCTTGCTCGATCTTTCTCTGCTGCGATCTGCTCCCCTGCCCAGCCCTGGTTGTCAAGGGGACCATATAGTCTACCAATCAAATCACGGCTCTATCCTAGCTCTGAGTGATTTAAACTCCTATGTCCATGTTTATCATGATAAACGTAAGCAGTCTGTTGTTAAGCGTATTCTTTGTTAAAACTGTACAGTGTCAATGAAATTGTCCACGTAATAATAACTCGACATAATAACTGACCATGATGATGATGATGATCAATAATGCCAGATATACATGCTATCTGCTATACGCCTGCTTTAGCACTTATGAAAGGTGTGGTTGTTTATTCTAATCCAGTGCGTTTTTTGTTAAATTCACTGCTCATACATTATTTTTGACAAAAAGTGTATTAAAATCTGATCACTTTCCGCACCTTTATGATATAAGATCACACACCACGAGAGACACCCATGTGATGACAGCTGGCAATTTAATAGCGCTCAGTGGAATAGAAAAACAATGAAAATTAATAAGTACAGTATATTTAGTTAATCTAAAATAAAATGAATGCATACTGGGAAAAAGGCTTCTAATTCAATTGGGATTCAATCTTTCCATACTGTACGACTCTATACTACAGTAAAGCATGTAGTAAGCATTCATATCAAGCCAACTACTATTTTCCCCAACTACACATGGCTTTCAATACAGTTACAGTATTTTTCCACTTATAATGGTGCTGGCCCGTCAAAACAACAATTTGTAAATGTGGCTTACAAAAAATACTTCTATATGACAAAATATATCTGTACAACATTAACCATTATTATGGAATATAGAAAAAAATTGAACGAGTAAAATAAAAGGAGATATCTCTGATTAGCATGTCAACTGTAAGCAATTACATCAAATATGGTAGCTCTAGGTGCTATCATGGGTGAAGTCTGTATTTTATTTACAACTAACTTTGAGGGTAAGCTGAGTCTAATAGTAAATACAATATCAACATTAGTGTAAAGCTTGAATGTTATTTGGGTCAAAATCCATGATGTCCAAATATTTAAAAATTTGCATATTACACAGTGATGACAAGGTGACTGGACATTCTAAAGTTGCTATTAATGGCAATAGTGAGTAATTGCACTCTTTTCATTCGTAGTACAATAAAGGCCCCATACAATATTTTGTTTGGGGCTCTTATTGTGATAAAAGCTACTAAAAGCTGACTCATTCATTTAGAATGGAATAGCTATTATATACAGATGTAGTTCATTTATAGACATGACGTATACAATTTTACTCCAAATAAAACTTAAAATGCCATTTAAAAGATTTCCAAAGCCTTAAAAAGAATATAAATTAAAATGAAGTTCCAGGTGCTTTTCAAAATTGACATGATTCTGATTCAAACAAATATTTAATCTTACACTTATGGAAAGCAATGGCAATCGAGGTATTTTCCCCACACTTGGCACTTCACTACTCTCACACAGAACACAAGTCAGACGTCAGTTGGTCATTCACAAAGGAAAACATGCCTGTACACCAGCAACGCTCTCATCCGACACGTTACCTCTGGCTGAGTCTGAATCTGATCAATCAAACGATCAGAAAAGACCTCTCTGTCATCGAGACAGAATTGGCAACATCACAAGTCACTGACACAATGATGCTAACGCTGGCAGAGCTTCCATATGACACAAAACAATCATAAGGCAACATCCGATCAACTAATGAAACCAAACTTGGCCTCTCTGGGAGGAGTGACATTCAGTGCTTCAGTGGTTCAACCAGGCAGGGCATAGTTCCACCTGTTTTTTTTTCATATTTCCTATTTCTGTTTTTCTTTTTTGGCACACAAGAACATGGAAACACATGCTGACAAATACACACGTGCCCATATAAATACTCAAGGTTGTCACAGAAAGATTTGTGTTCTATCAACGTCCATGATGCCGTTTAGCTGTAGTCAATCTGCTGCATTCCAGTTTATTATTATCTCAACAGGGCAATATGTCCCTTTAATCGAAGAAAATATATATTTATGGAACAATCCACAATTTCTTATATATCCACTGTAGGTTGGGGCATTATGTCCATCTCCAGCCCACAATTCAGGCGCTACTTTGGCTGCAGTTTTTTAGGTGTCCCCTGCTTCTTGGTCTGCCACAGGTGGCTGGCGATGGTGATGGCATCCACACTAGCAGACATGGTCTTGGCTGGAATGTTGCTGAACTGCTTCCTGTCCGAATTGTACTTGTAGAGGCCCTCGATCATCTTGGTTGTGATGTTCTTGGGCCCAATGCCAGCTAGTTTGCCGATCTCCTCCGTCTCTGGGCAGTATGTGTACACAGAACGGAATTGGCACCCCGCGTCTCGAAACAACACCAGGAAGTTATTGGCCTCTGATTTCTCCATTTCCTAAAGCAGATATTCAAGAGGCACAATGTATTACTGCAATTATTAAATGAATGCTGTTCATAACCTAATAGGAAAGAAAGTGAAGAAATAAAGAACATACGTCTAGTATCTTGTTCTTCTGCCCTTCATTGACCTTGCCAGCCAGACAGCAATGGGTCAACGCATTCTGGATGATGTGCTTGTTTGATTTGGCACTTGGCTCCCTGTATAGCTTGGGCCCTGGGGTAGGAAGAAGCAGACATGTAACTAACAGACACATCAGCACTAGGCTTTACAAGACCTTATCCCATGACAGAAAATGTGTGTATCCGTCTGGAACTGTTCATTACTGAGAGGGCATTGTGTCTGGTACCTGTGTACTCTGTGTTGGAGGGAGTGGAAGAGGTGGTGGACTCATTCTCCCAGTCCTTCTCTTCATTTCGACTACCAGCCGATGGACATGAAGAAAAGCCTCCTGCAGAGTCGGGCCTGGACACCACCCGACAGAAACACACGCATGACACCCACAAAGGTGAAAACAAACAGCAACCCCCCCCCCCCCAATAAACACAGGGTAGGGCACCAGACAGAGAAGCACGCCACATGCGTTTACAATACCAACATGCACACATAGACATGAAACAGAGAGAGATAGAGAAAAACCAGGTCAGACACTGTGACACAATTTTCTTCACCCTGCCTTGTTGTACTGAATTACATCATACAGATTTATACAGAATATTCGCCGACTGGCTGCACACTGCAACAGAGTTCATGTTCAGCCAAGCAAAGCAAAGCCAGGCAAAGCCCCCATCCCATCCCATCCCATCATTGCAGCAGGAATCAAGCTCAGTCTGGAGAAGTCAGAGATGAAGCAGCGGGCTCAGTGGTTGAACACAGAGCAGCTAATGTAACAGAAGCCCAAGAGCAATGCTACAGCAGAGAGCATGGCTTAGCATGGAGGAACACTAGTGGCATGTAGTGTGTCAAAAACATTTATTTTTTATATACAGTCAATTCTCTGTAGGACCCCTATCCTAATATATCTGCTAAGGTAATTTAGACAAATGTCCTCTCTTTTGTTAGAAAATAAAAAGGAAAAAAGATCTGGCCCCAGGTGACATTATTTCTGGATTGTAACTGTTAGTTGCCTCGGACCTATCCTCCTACTCCCAGTCAGATAGCCATACTATTACAAAAAGAGAAATGGTCTGTAAAAAAAAGTATATGGGTCTTTAAAAGGTTGTCTGTAGCTAATTCCATTGCCATAATTCAAATATTACAATGTCAGTGTGACAACACATTTCATATAATTTACATTTAATATGGGATGGTTTGAGATGGTTTGAGATGGTTTATAGATGAGCGACATCTACTGTACATGACTGTACATTTACCATGACCTGCTACTTATCCGCTGAGTACTACTCATGCTGTCCTTACTAACCTGCCCTTTCTCTCTTTGGGAGAGTTTAGAAAGAACGAGATATGACCAGAAGCTACTTTATTGCCTCTGAGGGTCACATGCAAGGAAGAAAGCCAGACATAGAGGGGGGAAAAAGAGAGAGAAAGGTGTCATAGGGAGTTGCAATGCAGAAAACAAGCTAGTGTGGGATTGAATGAAAACTGAAAGTAACAGTCTTTCCACCCAAATTCCAATGACTTGGTGGGGCAGTGGTCGATTTTTCAATCATAATCATGCTAAATACATATATCACATTTACATTACGGTCTTAAAATGTACATACAGTTGATGTCATGTTTCTTGATTTGAGTAAATTAGTTTAAGCTCTAACATGGCATATTAATCTATGGTATGCATTCCTTACATGTTCAACCTGACAAAGGGGAATTTATTTTACTATTTTTAATCCACTAAAACCTACTGTATGTTAAAGGAACTAATATGAAGGAGGAATAAATAAAAAAAAAACAGTAGTTACAGGTAAGGAACCTTTTTGACGGAGGATTCTTTACCTGGGGTTTCTCTTGTTGTCTGGCTGGCTGCTGTCATTGTCAGCCATGTTGAGAGAGGCCAGGGACACACTGGAGACGGAAAACCCGCGAGGACGCACTCCTAAACCAGACATCACAAAAGCATGACAGACAGTGAATCTCTAACACAGTAAGAACATGTGTGTGTGTGTGTGCGTGTGCGTGTGCGTGTGCATGTGCGTGTGTGTGTGACCTACCTGTTGCTCTGACAAGGGGTTTTGGGGACTCCATGACATCCCGGTGGATAGATTTGGGACGCGGTTTCTTCTTGAGACTTCCTGGTCGAGGCTTGATGACATCATCCATGTCTTCCATTAGTTTTAGCTGTTTTCTCCTCATATACTCGTTCTTGATGTAATCTCTCCTTTCTTTGTCATCATTTTTCTTCTGTTGCTCCTCCTCAGCTTTCAACCTAAACATTGGACACAAAGTCGCAATAGTAACTATTTGGGGGGAAAAAAGGCCTGGAAAAGAATTTACGGCTTCTATTTTCTATGGACAAACAGCTCTGAACAAATCACCATTTACTGTAGGTGGAATTTCAAAATACTTCAGGCAGCAGCAGATATTCACTCAATATGTGGGAACCAATACTATATGTTGGCCTTCAGGACACAAGTTGATATTTTAACGATATTTATATTATATATTATATATTTATATTGGCAGAAATGTTACAAACCGTGCTGCCTCCTCCTTCTGCTCCTGTTCCTGCTCCTGCTGCTCCTTCTTCTCCTGGGCCTCCTTCTCCCTCCTCAGCCTCTTCTTCAGCAGAGCTGCTCTCTTGGCCGCCATGTCCTCCTCCCCCTTGATATCATCCTGAGGGAGGACAGAAGCATTAGAGTTCTGAAGGGTAGGCTGTACATTTTGTTATGTTGAAGGTAGATGGAGCTGTACACTATATTCAACGTTAAAATGTTTAAACACAAACAAGTATTTTCTATATAAAGATATAGTGGAGTACGTGCATCCTGAGCTGTTCTTTGTTTACATAGCCAGGTCGGCCACACGAGCATGTTAGTGCGTGTGTGTGTGTGTGTGTGTGTGTGTGTGTGTGTGTGTGTGTGTGTGTGTGTGTGGCTCACATGTATTTGTGACATGTAGTGGTAGAAAGTCATATATAGAACCACTTTAAAAGGATAGGGGAAGCTTTATTTATTTCTATGTATTTATCATCGCCAACATACACAACTGTTTAGTGTGCTTCACCTATAACAAGTATTGAATGAAAGTTAACAAATGTATAAATGCCAGTCAAAGGAACATTGAACCCTTCACCTTAAACATCCATACCTTAAAGAAGAATCCACAGCACATCTTCTGGTCTCCTCCGGCGTCATCCTCCCCTGCTGTCTCCAGAGCCTCCTGGTCGCCTGGAGGCTTCAGCCCAGACAGAGCAACCTCCTGCAGGTCTCTCCGACCCTGGGGGTCCCTCCGCAGGTCAGCTCCTGCGCCGGCCCCCTGGGTGTCAGACAAAGGCTGACGGAGCACCTCTGACAACTGGCTCTGCCTGACCGCCTTCCCATCCAGTTTGTCCACCCCGCCTTCCTCTGCATTCTCGTCGGCCGGGGCTTTGGTGGAGGACGGGAGCCCCGCCGCCTCTTTCCTGTCATTTTCCATCTCCTCCTTGTCCTTGGCCTCCTGGCTCGGGCTGGGCCAGGGCCCCTCGTCGTGGCCCAGGTAGGCGAAGGAGGCCCGCTGGGTTTGGCTGGTGGAGAAACGCCTCAGCCGGGGAAGGCTGTCCACCGAGGTGGGGGTGTTGAGCATGCGGCTGAAGGGGGTGACCTTCAGGTCGCTCGGCCGCGGAGTCCTGGGGGTGCGGGCGTGGAAGGAGGCCGGGCGCCGCTTGATGCCGCTGGGAGAGCGGTGAGGGGCGCGGGGCGAGCCGGAGGACGAGAGGATGGGAGACAGGGAGCCAACGGAGCCTCGGCCCGACCCCCGACCCGCTGCACTGCTGCTCCTCAGCTCACGCAGCTGCCTGTGGGGAATGCACACACCTGTAAGCACTAGCGTGCTAAGTAAACCTAGCCATGGAGCTAAAAGTAAATCTTGCCATTTAGCTAACAGTTAACATAGCCATGTAGCTAACAGCTAACCTAGCCAGCTGTACCTGTTTGGGGAAGGGGCAGGTGGGGGTATGACCCAGGACTGTTGCGGCTGCTCTCTCATAGCCATGATCTTCTCCTGCTGCTGGGCCAGACGCTGCATCTCCGTCTGCAGGAAGCCCAGCGACGTGTTCAGCCTCTCGATGGAGCGCGTGTAATCGGCCAGGTCCACATCCCCCGGAGTCACGCCTGCATGCAACACAGATCAATCACTCACATATCTAGTAGCTATTCATTGGCACAGCAAATGATACCAGCGAAGAGGCCTGCAGGGTTTTCCTGGCTCAAAATGAGGCAGAGGTGGTAGCCAATCCCAATCATGTGCACACACATTGGCCTATCCGTGTACCGTACCATTAATTGGCTCAATCAAATACATTCTAACTATATACAGTAACTGAAGCGGGGCTTCAATTCTGTTATCTCTGCACTGTAAAATGTACTGAATCTCACCTCTCTGCTCTCAACTAGTGTTTCACGAGGAAACATCACCAAGGTTTTGTTGAGAGCTGGAGGCAGCCGCCTCTCTATGCAGGGAAAACCCTGGTCCTGTTGGATATGTCTGTTCTATCCTACACAGGCACCTACCTCCACCGTCCTCGCAGGGTGACTTGGGTGCTGCTCCATCTGGCTTGCACCTCTCTGGTGGCCCCTGGCCACCATCGCTGGTGTCCCTGGAGGAGGGGACCGGCTCTGGGGAGGGCGTCTCTGCCGCCCCCGGGCTGGAGCTGAGGGGGGAGGTGACTCCTTTCCTCCTCACAACATTGAGGAAAGCTGTCCTCCCCATCCGCTGCCGATGGCGGTTGAACGCTGCCTCCACCTGGAATGTAACGCCAGCGTTATTCATAATAATCATAACTACAGATATAAAGATATTTTATTAGATACAATGTATATTAATTATTTATACGGCATATTTTATTTGATGAAATTCATATTATTTATATATATTATATGTGTTATTGCTGCTGCTATTAACTTCTACATCAGCACAAGAAAAGTACAAAGATGGGTGAAGCATCCAGTGTTTTTATAAATGGTAACATGCAGTAGGCTACTTATTTTTTTATCTTACATTTTATGTTTTATGTGTGTAGCATAAAGCATATGTCAATTTAATAAAAATGGCAAGTTTGTATTTGTTGATTTTGTTATATTTACAAACAGTATCTATCTTGCTAAGATGTAACCTTTCTACAGAACCAATGTTCTTTCCTCACCTTCTTCTTCTGGGCTTCAATGGCTCTCCGTTTCTCCTCCAGCTTCATCTTTAGATGCACCATCTCTGAGGCGAGCAGGTGGGAGGGGTCTCTTAAGGACGGTGTGACCGGAGAAGAGGATGTGATTGGCTTTGGGGGATCAGAAATTTAGAAAGAGGCGAGACAAGGGTTCTGGGTGACAAAATATCTAATATATA
>JAODUG010000009.1:1624506-1635119 GCA_027564795.1 Aphredoderus sayanus
GCTGTAGAATTAGGCTTGGCACCTATCTGCCACAATGATTTGTGTCATTTTGACCCGGAGGATATCATGAGGTTTAAAAGGTGCCGAAGGGGTAGGTGAACATCTTTACGACATAGCTTATGCATGCTTCATCCATGTGCAATCGGTAACGTAACTGGATATATTTAGACATGGCCGATGAAGGTGAAAAACGGCCGATTCTGGTCACCAGTAAATCAACTGGTGCATCTCCAATTTACTTGAGTATTACTCAAGTAAATTATTATGCAGTATGTTGAAATACTGCCCTTAATACAGTTGTGTTTTAAAACCAGCAAGCATTTCCTCCCTCCACCTGCCCCATAACACTAATTGACTGAGCTAACATTGATTAGGATGCTGGAGCCTCTTTATTTCTACACAGTACTCCTTCCCCCCGGTCTCTCCTTACACTCGCTGATGGTTCCAGCTCCACAGGTCTCTGTCAGGCCGTAGCCCTGGCCAACGGGGCAGCACATGCAGATGTTCATGAAGCGCTGGGTGGCGGCCGAGAGTGGAGCTCCGCCCGACAGCAGCACCCGCGTCTTCCCTCCCAGCAGAGAGCGAATGCGGTGGAACACCAGCCTGCATGGAACAAACAAGAGAAAAGACAACATGGCTGCCTAATAGTCTATTGTAGTCGGTAAAAATAATTAGATGGGTGGGAGGTGTTGCGTGTTCACCTGTGCTGACTTTTGGTCAGCTGCATTGACTGTCGACTTGGTGTATTTTGGGCTAGGACAGAAATGTAGCAAACAAATGCATCCATTCTGAACATTACCATGTTATTGATTAATCCATATAGAATCCAGATAATTGATTCTTACATGTTAAATGAGTCAATATTAATGAAAGTGTTGGTTTGGGGACAGGTGTTTAGCAATACATGAGCAAGAAATAATGATTTAGACAATTGGTATACTGATAATTAAGGCTAATGAAATACTGAACTTTCATCAAAACCTTAACTCATCATGCCTACATTCAGAAAAAAAAGTTACATTTTTTTTTATTTAAAAGTCCATTGTTCAGACCAGAACTGAATGGGCATTTTCATTTATGATGGCGTTCCATTGTTTGTCAAAAGCATACTTTTAAACTACGAAGCATCAGAGATAACCATCTTTACTGTGTGCAAGTAACTATGAAGATAATGTATATTTATGTGGATAAAAATTTGAAATACACTTAAAATTAATTAAATTATTAAAATGTACAACATAAGAGTAAATTCAGTGCAGTGAGATACCAGTCCCACACCTACTTCAAATAAGAGGTTTTTTCATGGTGCAGGGGGACTTAACATTAAAGTATAAAAGCTAAAGAGTAATTGGTTTACAATGTTAACAGTTTATTGTCTCTTTTAAAGAAGTGGGACAGTTTGTCTACATGTGTTACCTGTCGCAGAGAGGCGTGCTGTATCCCTTGGAGATCTGCTCCATCTTGTAGTTGTAGGCCAACACAAAAAGCGTCTTCTGAAATCTGCTCATCTCCTCCACTTTAGTCATCACATTCTTGTAGATACGGTCCATGATCTCCTACGCAACCCCGGGAGAGATGAGGTACATAGCTAAGTGGGGTTTATATTTTTTATTAAAAAAATAAAGAAGCTGCAAGTATAGGATATTAGTAACCTGACATGCCAGATGGTTGTTACATGCACAAAACTTAGTTTTATGCACGCAACCATCTGGGGATAAAAAGACAAGAAAAGAAAAAGGCAGGTGATTACATGTACCATCTATCTATCTGTAGGAACCACCATTGTTGTTTTTGAGTCATATTCACTGTCGTCACACCTAAACCATGCCGTAGCTACCAGCATGATGCTGATTGGTCAAGTTAGATATACCGGACAGAATTGAAAGGCTTGCTTTCTTTTACAGACTGATTTGCACGGCAAGGTCAACCTAAAGCTACGCTAATAGAGCAATATAGTGTTACCAGTTAGAAATGCCATAGACACCCACCAGCTATCAGAATTAAATGCTCCGTGAGTATCTTCTCTGGTTGATAACCCCATGCTTCTATACAATAGATTTAGATTCTTGTCAGCACCAAAATAATTCTGTAACCAATAACTAATTAACAAACATGGCCTCTTTCCCCTCCAATTAGTCTGGCAAATCTACCAGGGGTGTAACGGTTCTGAAACAGAACAAAACCGCGATGCAAGAGTCCTGGTCTCGTGGTTGGGTATTGTGACGTGTGCCCACATCACAAGCACCCCAAACCCGCTGCAGGTGCAGTCTGCTGAACTCTTATTACGTTGCAACTGCATTGCATGTATCCGAGACGCATTTGGAAGGACGAAGGCTTTTGCCCCGGAGGGCAGGCACCTGTGACTCGTCAGACGCGAATGGGGCAAACAAATTCCATCAGGAATTTGTAGGGCCAAGTAAGTTCTTGCAGTTCAGTTCTAGGGTGATCTAGCCATAGGGTTAAGTTAGAGAAGAAATATTTTATGGGTTATTGCAGGTTAATCCTCTCGTTGTGCTCCCAGGTCAAATGGTTACCGGTAGGTTATAATTAGATTAATAATTCATAATAATTTTATTCTTATTTAGTATTAACCCTCCTGTTGTCCTAGGGTTGAACCACAAGGCTGCCTTTTGCAGGTAATTTTGACATCAGGACGACAGGAGGGTTAAGGACGTTTTTTTTCCTCTCCAAACTTTTCCAATGTGTGGGCAAAACTTCTGAGGGAGCACCCTATGGCACTGAAGGGAGAGGTGTTTGTTTTGGTCGAGTTCAGATATCTACAAGTTTTCTCCAGAATTACTTAATAATACTTCATATTAGCACCTGTGTGTGTGGCGCATTTGTTATGCTTTGGAGATGCTGGTGCGTAGTTTGACATCTAGGGACAGAAAGTCATAGTGAAACTGTAATAAATGCCAGAAAAAGAAATCCCAGTAAAAAGTAAAGTTAAAGCAAAAAAAAAAAACAAAGAACAAAAAAAAGAAACTGAGGTATAAGCCAAACCGTGGCTCAGAAATTGAGGTCTGAACCACACAGTGGATTTGGAGAACGGTTACACCCCTAGTTTTTAGGCAGGTCTAGGCAGGATCCGGCCTGGATCGGCGTTCTAGGGAGACAGACCTTTAGGATTGTTTTGTAGGATTTTGTATTTGTTATATTATTTTACTGTGTATGGGTGGTTTTGCACTTGTGTGTTTCTGTTTTCTGTGCCCATACTGTTTTCGTAGCACTCAGTATAAAGTCTAACCCTAGAAAGTTTATGTCACCTTTTTTGCCTCTTGTAAGTTTGCAATCCTTATGGTTGTTTATTGTTGTTTTTGTCTATAAATGTCAGTTGTGAAAATGATGTGAAATTTAATATTCCACCCCACCCAAATTTATTTGCAGTGTTTGTGGACAGACACGATATAACAGTTTTCTAATTAACCTACCGGAACCGCTGCCATAAGCGTGGGTTTCAGTACACTGGTATCTCCTTTACTGCCCTTCTTTATCTTTGTAGACTGGAGAAATACATATAGACAAGACACAGAATCAATTCACTGTGGCAACAAAATAATCTATGCCTGTGAGCTAAATGGCAAACTCAAAGAGCTCTTTCACTGCAACTGAAGTAAATGCATGGTATCATTGGATGAATGCTTGTGTTTCCTGTCTATGATGCACCAACCTGGTCAGCTAGCGTTTGCGGGGAAGAGTAGCCAATGCGGCAACCGTGGGAGATGCACACCAGTTCAGCACTCAGCTCCAGAACGTGGGCCAAGGGCAGGTAGCCGATGTAGGTGTCCGTTTCACTGCCAAGACAAAAACAACAGAAGCTTATTATGAGATATAACTTGAAAGACAAAACAAAACATTTGATAACTGCTACTTGTGTATGTGAAACACATTCCAATGGAAAAAGAGCACCAAAAAACAGATTAATAGTAACACCATATTTGCACCTAGCAGTTACAAAGTGAAAAGCCATGAAATTAAATAGAACATAGCACACCTTGCAGCAATGAGCCGACTGTTCAATAACATTACAATGAACATTTCTTTAGCTGTTGCTGTGTCTAGCAGTCTAACTGCTTTATGAGAAGTGTGGGCAACTCCGAGTGTAAACAAACCGAACAGTTCAGAATGGCTGGAAAAGGATTTCTCCCATCAGCTAACATTAGCTTTATTTTATGTCAGCAAATAATTCTTAATTCTACAGTTAACCTGGAAAAGGAGAAAAACAAAACTGAAGAAAGCAACACTGCCAACTAGAGTCATTCTATAGGTACTGAAGGGGCCTGTCTGAAACAGACATACTCCAGATTAGGAATTCGCTCCGCCATGCCCGTGATGGCAGCGATGATGTTGCTATGGGAGATCATGACCCCTTTGGGGATGCCGGTGGAGCCACTGGTGTACATGATGACAGCAATGTCATAGGGCACAGGCTGTCTGCAAGCCACCGCCACTGCAGAGGGGCAGAGAGAAAAGTGGGCTGATTAAAGACTGGACTCACAGCTGCTAATATAGTAACAACACAGTAAAAAGAAGCACTGGCTCATCATTTATATATTGTCTTTAACTTATAGAAAGCATGATATGGGTGAACAAGGAAAAAGAGGAGGATCATGTTTTACATGACTGACATAAATCAACCAAACGTTGCAAAGTGTTTTTTATTTAAACATTTGGTTGCCTGTCCCTTTATGATGCTGACAACAGAGTGGAATTCATCCTTGGCATTTTCTCCCTCGTTATCCTACTACAATATGTTGAACAGATGTCTGTCCTTCGGCTCCCTGGTGATTATATTTTAGATTTGCAATATTTACAATTCTCAGGCTTGGAGCCCATCTCCTGCACAGCGTCCATGGTGTAGACCATGATGCCTCTGGGAATATCTGGCCAGCTGGTGGGCTTCCTGTCCACCAAAATGATGTACTGCAACCTGGGCACCTCACAGACTATGGCCTGGGAGAGCAGGGGCAAAGAAAAGAAAAATCTAATTAATACAAAGAGATTAGCTCTAAACGCACGCACAATTACACACCTGTGAATTCAATGATTCTTCATTTAGAGAGAGGAATTATAGAGCGCAGCGGCTGACAGTTAAGTCTTGTAACCTTGAGACGGCTCTGCAGGAGGTCTTTACTGGTGATGATGTGGGTGACCCCTGTCTCGTTCAGGCCATGGGCGATGGCTGCTGGCCCCAGGGTGGAATACAGCGTCACCACTGGTCAAACAAGACGAGAGAAGAAGAAAAAAATAAATAAATAAAACTCAGTCAATCACACACAGGCACAAAATAAGTACAGTGCTCATTAGTGGGATGGGTATACTGCGCTGTGCCTGGCTGGTGGGTGTATGCTATATAAATGTGCACCTGTCTGCATGTTTCTGCCATGACTCACATGGGAAGTTGTACATGAAGCAGGCCTGGGCAGTCAAGATCCATTCTGCCCTGGTCTCACAAAAGATAGCAATGTTACACTGAGGCTTCTGACCCAGGGCTGCCAGTCCACTGCCAAGACACTTTGCTGTCTGGTATGCATCTTCATATGACAGCCAATTGTAGTCCCCCAAAATGACCTATAGATGGACACACACACACACATATTACAAGTACAGTACTGAAATAAGTATAAATCAAGAGCCTAAATGGTCTGCACTCTTTAATCCTGGGTTACCGACAGTGTTATTAACAAAATCAAGGTGTGCCTTTCTTAAAATAATTAATCCCAACCAAAAGATTTCATTGCGATTGCAGTCAAAACATTAATTGTGCTCATGGACGCAAAGACTACATAAATAAATACTGATGATGACTAATGAAACTGCTGTAGGCTGTTGAATATCAAATAGGACATGTCCTCACATCAAACACCATTATTCAAACCCAGTCCTCCACTGCCCTCTATAGACCCTTCTCAGAGATACATCCGGGAGGAACCAAGGAAGCGAAAAAATTAAAAAGAGCCAGCGAAACTGCACACTGTCTGTGCACAGTAACCCTGTGTCTCCACCCACAGTCCTCACACTAGCTGTACTGACAGACTGGGGTGCCTGCTGTCCTAACCAGCCACATAACTGGTCAAGACACAATTATGAATACAAGCTGGTAGTCTAACTAAAAAACATGACACAGTGATACATTATAATGTAATGTATGCCTGCCATGGGGGCAGGTCTGCCAAGAAGACAGGTATAGGTGTGTAACTTTACACACATTTCATGATTAGACATGAATACTGTATTTTTGAGGCCATTTCTCTTTCTTATACTGTACAATGGGACATGTATACTACACATGGAGCTATACAGAGAAGCAGTTACATTGACATCACCTCTGTCTACAACGCCACCCAACCCGCTTGTTGTGTGTGCAAGTCAGTCCTCCCTCCCGCTCACTTACTGACTGGCTAAAACACGCATGACTTCAACTGTAGTCCCGGAACTGAGATGAGCATGTGTGCATTTGTGTATAGAGAGAAATTAAGAATGGGGAGGGGAGTCTTTGATTTTCTTGCTAACACTCCAGCTCCCACCTTTTTGAACACTTTGCCATTGCTCTGCAGCTCGTCCTCTTCGCTCAGCTGCTCCCTGGTGCCCAGGCAGTCTCTCTCTGGGAATCTGATGGCGGCGTACTCAAACACCTTGTCCAGTGTGTCCACGTCAGGGTGCAGCCCTGCCACCAGCTTCTGCTGGCTGTTGACGGCGCGGTACGGTCCCGCCGGCTTCCCGCTCACCGAGCGGGCTTTGACTCGGCGCGACCGTTCCAGGTTGGCGCTGGCCCCGGAGAAAAAGTACCATGGCAGGAAGGTGATGGCGGAGTAGACCCACACCACGGAGCGGAAAACGTGCAGCAGCAGGGGGTTCAAGTCCTCTTTCAGCTTCATCTTTAGGGGTTTTGGCACAGGGGTCAGAGGCAGAGAATGGTGGGACAAAAGGGCAGTGGGGGGGAAATGAGGGTGCAACCAAAACACTTCCTCCTCGCTGCTGTTTTTGTCGTCAAGGACTCTTGATTTAGTACTTGTGTGGCTCTGGAGGAGACAAGCAGATCTGCAACACAAACAGAGGCACCAAACAGGATGTATTAAAAATACAACCAACCTGCATCAAAGCTAACTCAGCATGTTCTGGGGTGTAGGGTGACAGTATATTATGTGTGAGCTCACACATACAACCGTCCTCAAATAAATCAATGTTAGCTTGGCCTATCTTTAGCCTTTTTCCTAAGTCAGCCCTATTTGACTGAATAGAGCAGACCAAGGCCACAGACCACCTTCGTATTACCAAAAAGCTTTAGGCCTGCTTAGGACCTTCCATTTGGTCCACTACTAGCGGACCTGTAATGAACCATAATAAAACATGCCCCTGATGTATGCTCAGAATGTGTGCCCCAAGTGTCTCTGCTGTTTTAGACATCCTTCCGAGCTGATGGTTTACATTCCTGTGAACCTAAAGACCAATTAGCAGTGATACATTCTTCAGCTGAGTGCTAGTGGTCTGAAGGTCAGTGTGGTAGTTAGTCTACAACCATCAATCTAACATTTGAGTAGAGAAAGGATTGTGATGTTGACTTGCAAGAAACTGGAATTCCACTGACATGGGCTGCTGATAGTTATATTGAATATTATCATAATATGTGTTTGGCTACCCAAGTATACAAGGTACTGTCATATTCTAATCTTGACTAATCTTGAGCTGAACAATTGATGTTTAGCTTCATTTAGCTTTCTTCTCAGAAACATGAAACACACATGTCACTCTTAGGGCATTCTACAAATTATGTGAATCAGTTTCGTATTGTGCTGTACAATACATGTAAAAAGGGCAAACAGCTCTAAATAGTAATTTCATCCTGCGCCATAGCACAGAGATCCTAGAACTGCGTGCACGGTGCCAAACACGCCGATATAAACACATTTTCAAGTAAACTGCTACGTAACAAGGGAATCGTTTTTCGTTTAATACACGATACAGTACCAGAAATGTCGCTGGATGAAGTGAAAAAAAAAATCTGATTCCGCTATCCTAATAAGCATAACAATACAGGACAAGGACAGGGTGTTTATTGTCAATAATGTGATCTACCCTGAACAACGTAATAGAAACATATTCAGTTAAGATATTCAAACTCATTAAATAGAATAAAACACGGTGTACTCCGCTGCCTGTGTGGCTAACGCTAAATAGCGTGGTACGTTACAGTAATACTAAGCCGGGGCTATAAACGTCTGCTATTGCTAGCATGCACGCTAAACTAACACTCAAGCTACCCAAGCAGCTGTTGATACAGTATGTTAGCCATTAAAAGGGCACACAATTCCATTTCCTAAAGAAGGACACAATAAAATGTATCATAGTGAAAACATACAAAGTGCGTTTATATGTGGTTCATCACAACCATAAGCAGCATCAATATTCAGTCCGATATGCACATCTGCATGGCGTTCACAGGCAACAATGCATTCCCTCCTCTTTACTTACCGCTTATAAAGAGCCGTTAAGCGCTTTCGTCTGGTCTGGGCTTTTGAAAAAGCTTCGACATAAAATTGCTATAACATATTCCTATGGTTACGGATATATATCCGTCAGGCCAATCTGTTAAATAATGTATATACAATTTTGGAATATAATAAATCAGAGAGCATCATCGGGCCTCCGTTACCAGCCCGGAAGTGATGGAATGATGTCGGCGGTTCTCTATGTGACTATTGGCCCGATTATGGTGGCGCGTGCTTTAGTAAACTGTGACGTAGGCGGAGGGTTACTATCGGTCAGTGGTAAAATGCGAGAATCAGGCTGCCAGAAAGAAATCGAAATTGAAATTGGGTTTTGCAAAACACCAAACTATTGTGGTATCTGCCTAATATACGTTTAAACGACGCATCACGTAATTACGGACGCTATTTATTTTAACAAGTCCCGCAACGATAGAGCATCCTAGATTACAAAGTCGTGGATTTCTACGCCCTTGTGTTATGTCCTTGTAAAATGTACTTCACCCAATTTATTTTTATATAAACTACGTGGTGTTACAATTATAAATTATCCTACACAATAGAACACCACAATATTAGGCTAGTTATGGTGAATAATTCATTTTTGCTTTGTTTTTGAATGGAACCACCAGAGGGTGTCATAATGAATGCCACTTCACCACGTGCATTCTTGTAATATGGAATAGATTACAAATTTTTCTTGCTCTGCTATAGGCAATAATTCTAGATTCTTATCAGAACACGATTTGGTTCTGAGTCGATGGGGCTTTAGCCTGAGGAATGGGCCAATATAAAGGTGACTTCCAGGAGGTGGCTCCATATCAATTAACTAACAACTATCATAACATCAGCATTTTAAAAGATTATATCTTAATTTATAAATTTTAAATTAATCTCCTACAAATCCCAGCTCACAGTAAGCCTAGGCTAAGGTAAATTAAAGACATGGTTTAGTAATCTAGTCTGTTTTCCTTCGCTGCAAGCACTCTGGTTTACACCAGAGGGAGTCTGGGACTGAAATTTCAGGATAACATTGCACTAACTCTCGAGTATGCATTTGAATGCCTGTAGGTAAGCAATACTTTGTTCTTCTCCAGTGCCTCTTAAAAGTGACAAGCTGGCAGGGAAAATGCAAGGTGGGACATTTGTTGAACTTTGATCCTGAACATCAGACACTGCGCTCTCTGGCCATAAGGGTGTTTTCATGCTTGTAAAGCCATATGCCGTTATACTATATACTGGCAAATCTTTAAGCATGCTTAAATATATTGAGCTGCTGTGTGCTGCCTCTTGCTGTCCCATATCACGCACATACACACACACACACACACACACACACACACACACACACACAAGGCACATGTGCATATCCATGATCACGTGATGTCTCCCTGTATACAGGACACTTGATCTAATAGCTATCCTTAGGCAAGGTCTAGGAGGTCATCTTGATGTGGCGTAGACCATCAGAAGGCAGATGTTTTTAGAAAAGGAAACACTTTCATGTGCTCTGGGAGTTACGTGTGTCCAATCTGATAATGGCATAAAGGCACACTTTGCAAACACTTGGGGAAAACCTTAAAGGGCGACCCAGAAAGAGAGGGACCATGTGTTATCCTGGGACTGTGTCAATGTGAATGAGCCTTCTTTAATGACAGTGAGCAAAGTGTGAGAAGGCACTTGTCCTATGTCAGAGCATGCCTGGTGGGGAATCTGTTGTTTAATAATACATTATTTAAAGTCATTTATTGCAAGAATACCCAAATCAGAACTTTAACATACAATATTTGTAACCCAAAAAAGACACCATAAACACATAAAACATTTTCATAAAACCATTAGAATAATTTCTTACATTAACTTTTATATTTCCTTTGAAAATAAATAAATATATATATACAGTATATATATACACACACTGAATAATAGAACCTTCTCAAATCCAAGGGAACCTAAATGTTTAGCATGAAGCAACATGGTATGTATGACACTGGTAGATGCCATTCTGTTCAGAGTGGGCTATAGGTAGGGAAATACAGCTAGTAAGCTCCCGGTTGATCATAAGGCCCTTTGACGTCCAGTTGGACTTAAAATATGCTGGAAGACGATGGGTGGGGGTGTGGGGGG
>JAODUG010000009.1:1635219-1646403 GCA_027564795.1 Aphredoderus sayanus
CCGGTTGATCATAAGGCCCTTTGACGTCCAGTTGGACTTAAAATATGCTGGAAGACGATGGGTGGGGGTGTGGGGGGTGTGGGGGGCGTGAGGGGATTAGGGAACAAAGGAATCCTTCTCTGTCATCAAAGAGGATCTTCTCCCAACTCATCCCCAGTGCTCTGGCGGCAGGTTTGGTGTTTTTAGAGAGAGAGAAGGAGTGTCGGCCGTGGGTGAGGGAGGGACAGGGCGGGGGCATGTGTGTGTGTGTGTGTGGGGAGGGGTTGTATGTGAGGAGGAGGGGAGGAGTGCAGATTTCAAAGTAATCTTTAACTTTAAGCCCCACAGTCTCTGAAATGAAGCCCTCTGTCTCGGACACAGTGTTGCCTATTGCTCCCAGTGGAAGCCCGCCATCCCTTCTTTCTTCTTGAGCTTTTGTCGCGGTGGCATTTAAGTGGCATTATTCACCGGCTGGATGACCAAGTGAAGGAGTCCCTTTGAGAGGCCTGAAAGAGACGGGTTTTAACTCCTGAGACCAGAGCAGCCTCTTAAAACAACACTAAGTGGAGACAAATGCCCACTGTGCTGTGCGGATTCATTCATAGTTTCCTTGGCCCAAAGGAAACTTATAAATGCCCAGCATCCAAATTATTCAAATAACCATCATGCACGTGAATTAATGAACAACTAATGGCATTTTTGTTTCAGTGACAACGGGTGATAAAGAGAAACAGTCACATTTTAAATGGTATAGAGTGTACAGTAATTTACACATTATAAAGCCATTAGATCAGCATCAGTGTACCATCAGTGTTATGCTGCTGTATATACAATTAGCAGTTGTTTCAATGGGATTGCAGACTTCTGTCAGCTTAGTACCTTCAAGAGCGATTTGAGAGAAGACCCAATCATTAGTGAATGAATAATCTTTAGCATTCACTGCCTCTTTCCCACAGATCTGGGTGATTATATGACTTTGGAGAGCAAACATAAGTCTATCTGATGATTTAAGACCCCCAGGAGGACTTTTGTACCCCCATTGTCTCACTGGTTTACTACACTGCTTATTTTGCCCCCTGCCCCAAAGTTATTTCCCTCATCTTGTATAGGCTCATGTCCCCTCAGGGTCACTGGCCCTTGGATTCCCTGAAGATCTGTCCCTCTCCTCAGGGAGCCAAGGTGGCCATGCTGAGACGGCCATGAAGGGAACAGGTACCGCCATTTGCAGTAAACCCTGCTGTTAGGCAGTATCTACTGGATCGCAAAAAACTCCCTCTCACTCCTTTATCTTTCTCCTCCACTCTCTAATTCTCCACTACAAAATGATAATACTGAAACTCAAGCAAACATCGAGGATACATGATCGTCTGTTCCCTTGATAAATTTATTTACAGTAAATATTAATTTACCATGAAAAGACATAAAGTTCATATGTTAAAAATGTCATGTTACATGCATTTCAAGACAACTTGGTCCTACTGTAAATGCAGGCAGATTGGTACTCAACAGGTTATAACTAAAATTGAAGTGGGAGAAGATTATTTTAAATTTTGTTGCGCTGTCCACTATCAGAGGTGCTGAAAGTAAGAAGGACAGCATACAGCACACCTCAACAATGTACATATGTACTCTAAACATGTTATCTTGTCTAAAAAACGACAAAAGTAAACTTGTAAACACATTTAGTTGAGAATAGCAGTAAAATGAAAACCCTCACCCTCATATTTTATAAAGACAGTTTGTGATAACTATATTGATTGATTCTGACAGACCCAGAGACGTCAACTAAATCTTTTCTGTATCTGGAGAGGAATGTAGGCTTGCTATAACCAAATACAATTATAACCATTGCCTTAACATGCCGAAAGCAATCTTGGGGAATTGGGAATGAATTTGCAACTTTCTGTGATTCATTTTCACAGTCAGTTCTTGCAGGCCTTTGAAACCTTCAGGTGTTTTTAAACAATTTACAATGTTCTGAATTTCTTCATTGATTAGGCCTGAAATATTCAAAATAGATAGAGATATAGATACAAATATAAATACCACAAATTTACAAATATTAACTATTTATGGTTCATTATTATTACATTTTAAACACTGGTAAGCCTTAAACACAACAGCTTTTTAGATAAACAAAGAAATGCATTGTGAAAAGGGGCATTAAAATGTCTGTCAGAGAAAGTTTGCACACCCCTAGAATTAATTGAAAGAGATTTGTCTCTTTGAGAAAGACTTACAGTATGTTCACAAGTGCCAATATCATTGTTCAAAGATTAGTCTTTCAAAACTATTGTTCTTCTTACATAACTGTTATTAACATGCTGAAGCAATTGAATGTTGTATGCAAGCCTTGGTTTACATACACACGTACTAGACTTGGTACACTGCAGCCTGCATGCCAGTGTCAGCCTATAAAATGTAGTATGCAGCTGCTGAAGAATAACAAATGATGCAGCCTATGTTATGACGTTTTATACAATGTTAGCCATTTCCCATGGCTTTTAAGTAGAAGTCAGTCCGTGGGAGTAAATTTTCGTAGAATGTGTTTCAGTGTGAACATGTCTCCTTTCGGTTGACTTGCAGGGTTAAAACCCTGTCTATTGTACAGCAGGTATACACATCAAACAATGTAGTAATTGGTTACTTTTGATTACCCAATATTTAGTGTTGTGTCCTATCTTTCAGTTGACAGATTAATTCAGATCCAGATCAATATGGAAAAACAGAAAAGCTAAATGTGCCCTCTAGTGTCTAAATGTATGTACTGTATGTGTAAAGGCTATATGTAAATGTTATGCTTGTAAATTAGTTAAACACTGTTTGTAATTATTAATAATTTAGGGGACAGGATTAGGTTAGTGGTTAGGGTGGTCAACGCAGTCGAAATGTCATGGGTTTGATCCACAATATCCCTTGTTCTAGGCATCCTGAGCAAGATATCTAAGCCTATACCTGCTCTATAATACTTGGAATTGAAAATCACTTTGAATAAAATGACAAAACTGCTATTTACAAAATTGATATTTGCTAATTATTACATATAGTTTTCTTTGAATATGGTAAAGACATATCATTTTTAAATGTATATATGTTGTCAAGGAAAATATGTATTAGCTTAAGATATTGATTCACACAGACACATTTCAGGTGATCACAAGATCAAGGTTGATACATAAACATTTTCTCATATACTTTATGATATAAACTAATAATACATGGTATATGGTTTATGGGACCTTCTTCATGTTAAACGCTTAGTTGTCACATTTAAATCCTTTATTCCTTTGTGATTTACCATCAGATTGTGTCTGCATATAGAAAAGCATTTATAAAAGAAAAGGTGGTACTAAGCATATGCTTACATTTATACACTAAGCCCATAAACCAAAAATACATATTTTATTAAATGTTTTCATGAAAGTAGCCAGCACTCCATGTATCAGATTTAGTCTTAACAAAAATTATGCATATTAAGTAAATGAAAAGCATTCCTTCACATCCACACACAGGATAGTATATGTTGGAGATATAAGGTTGCACTGGTCAACAACAATAAAAGTACAATGAAGCATGAAACAGGCCATAATGATTATCCATGTTCTAATCTAATTCTATGACTGAGGTACATATGTCCATCAGTGCAGTGGGCTATACATATTCTGCTCACAGCAAATAATCAGAAAACATTACATCTTTTGGATTATTCGTCATCATCCCGGGGCTATTTCTTTAATACTAAAACGTTTGTGCTCAAATCCAACCTTGATATATTGAATAGGATATTCTTTGGCTTCAGGTTCATAAAATTAAAAGCCACACTTGTGTTTGTGGGTGTGGGTTAGCAGTAAATGTGGTATACATTTCTATATATCACAAGTTGCAGGATCTCATATGTTATAACATGTCTGAGAGATACTATTGCCTCATTATTTTATTTACAATAAATTGTTACACTGTTAATATGTATATATCTTCACAATATAATAGGATATAAATGCATGATTGAAGCTATCTGGCAGTAGTATTCACACATTGTGTTTAGACCTTGAATAAAGGCCATGCTATATTAGGGTTACAGTTATTTGTTGAGCACAAAGAACAACAGTGAAATTACTATTATTTTAAAAACTGAGTAAATATCTATTCTAAAGGATAATGTTTAAATAGTGTACCAGTTCACAGTTCAACACCATCAAACATGATATTTCAGTGGCATACAATACAAAGTAGTAACTTTATTTATTGTCAGTTTAGGTTACAACTGGCTATTAGTCTCAGTATAGCCTATTTGGCCTGTTTCTAACATGGTGTATTAATTGCAACATTGCCACAGCCCAAATTACTTAGAATATTTTGGAGGGTTTCTTTGTACATCAGAGTGTGGCCATATGTTGTTTGTTGTAAGAAATAAAGTGTTAAAAACTTTGTTTCTATGTTTCATAAACATGAAGCTCTATTCTTGCTATACATTTTGGCCTTTGTCTTCAGTGCATTTTGTGCAGCACCAGAGCACATTTCTGACTTGGCTTTGCCGGTCTAATTGATTTGACATGCTATATCCAATATCCTTTTCATGATAGTCAAACTTAGCATGATAACTTTGTTGCCATGCTTTTTTTTTTACCTTTATGAACATATAGAGTTTCCACAAACTCGGTGTCAACTGGAGATATTTTTCTTCCCCCCACACCTTCCCCCCACCCCCAGTAGAAAGAAAGATATATCAAGCAGTGCTGTTGGTTGTTGAAGTAAAATACATACTTTAGGCAATATAGCCTACACAATAAAAACATCTTGATAAAAATGTCAACAAAAGTTGTTTATGTTAATGTTATGAGATGACATTGTCCTCTTTGACCATTTTGAAGTATTATTTCATTTACAAGTGTCACTGTGTCATGGCTCTTGAATTGTGGATTTTATAGATTTGTTATGATGACGATGATGGTACGTTTTGTTTGGCAGTTGACACAATCATTGTTTTGGAAATCTTCACCTATCAATGTTATTGAGCATCGGTTTACTGACACCTGCCACATGCAATATAACAAGTATGAATTATCTTGACTGATCGCATATAGTTTCATCACGCATTGGTATCAACTGAATTTAAGCAATTTTTGAAATCCTAAATCCATTAAACATGGACAATTATCACAACTTCACAAGGCTTCAGAAAAGTCAAGTAATCCCTCATGTGGTTCTGAGTGTCGATAATTTGCACGGATGTGTTACACTAGCGTGTGGCTCTACCACGCGTCCATGGAGGCTCTGTTGTTAAATTAGTGCTACCATTAGGTGACCGTGGAGATGTTGTGCGCTGATGGAACTTGTGAACAAAATTCCTCCTTCAAAGCTGGTGAACTCCCGCATCCTTACCATATTTCCCTCCTGGGTTCCATTGTCTACGCATTTCGCTGACAAGACAACGTTCCCAAAAAGTGTTTCTTTGTCCTAAACAGGCTACTAAATCTATAGCCTTCTTGTTGTAATTCATATAAAAACACAGTAAAATTAGAAGAAAACACAGGTTTTAGAAATATTTTGTGGAATTTTTCTAAACGGAATGACTACTACAACAAATATGGAGCTAACACCTAAAATTAAGAATCGTATATATATATATATATATATATCTTCTATTCAAATGTCTTCTATTATAAGAAACGTATGTCTCTACAGCCTATAATTATTGTAAAATGTATGTATAATAACAAAGAAATAATAATAACAAAACAATGATTTGGATAATAATAATCATAATCATAATCAAAATCATAATCATAATCATGATCATAATAGTAATAGGCCTAGCCTAATCATAGTAGCCTAATCGTCTACATTTTGGTTGATAGCCTATAGCTCCCAAAATATAGGCCTATAGGCCACGGTTCCCACCTGTTACACGGTCGCTGAAACGTATTTATTATTCGAAGATCGATCAACAAACAGGAGTGAAAGGCTATATATTTTAGATAATCGTAGATAATTAGATATTTTAGATAATTGTCTGCATGTGGTATGGTCTCTTTACAGTCCAATCCACACATACTTGAATCATGTTGAGCTGTTAACACGCTCTTCGAATACAACGATCATTACTGCTCATCATTTTCTAAAATAATGTGCCTCGATCTGCAATGTATGTCAATATTTCTTTTTCTGCTTGCAGATTTGGGCCTGTTTTAATTGGCCTACATATCGCGTTCTTACAAGACGAATAAAAACATATGAATTCATAGGATACAAAATGTTCCAAGACATATATGAATTATTTCTATCATGATGCGTTAAATGTAATCACGATTTTTATAGGTGAGATTGTTTTATTTCTTTAAAATGTGTGTTTGGATCTGTTTTATGCATCCAAACACATCGGTCCACGTTGGATACATTACGTTCTATAATGGTTGTATATGATTTGTTAATGCATAGTAAAGAAGAAAAAAAGATTTTAAATAAATTAACTATTTAACAAATGCAGGGTGCCATGTTAAAAATATCATGACATCTTCCATAACAAATTAAATTGACATTCTTCATAGGCGCCCGTGTTGTGCATTATGCAAAATGTTTAATGCCCACCACAAGCTTGTGACACAACAAGTCGAACTCGTGGGGTCAGTGCAAAAAGAGGAAAGCTCCTGCTGTCCAATCCCAAAGCTCTCCCAGCCTCTGGACGTGCTGGGCTTCGACCAATCAGAAAGCATAGCGCGGAGTCAGAGGGGACAGCAACAACAGATAAAATGTTTGACTCCGATCTACCCTTCCAATCCTTTCAGGACTGTCAACAACAACTTTGAGAGCGCGCTATACAGTCATTTAACTTAGCTACATCCAGCACTTTGATTGAAAAGCCATACGTTTGTTTTCTTGACATCAGACATCGGATATTTGCGTGCAACGTTTTGAAAGGATTCAACTTTTGCTCTTTACTGTTGCCATCCATCTTGTCGAGACAACCTGTTAGCCTATACTCAAGCAGCATTTGGCCTGCTTGTAAAAGCCCTTAGAAGAACCACACTATTGGGAAAGGTTTTGGATAAAAGTTGGGAAAAGTTTTTGCAAGTGAATACAAGTCCAAGTCCTTGCCTGACTGCAGGTCAGGAGTCATGGCAGCGCTGGCAGGAGGAATGAGGATGATGCGCCCCACTCCGCACCAAAACTACCCAAGAGGAGGATACTCCCTGGAAGGTAAGATATACAGTAGATGCTGAACTTATATTGCATCATATATGCAACATTTCTTAATTTTCTTCTATGTAGCCTACTAATGCCATGATAGTCGTTCCAAAGTTGACGGTGGTTCATCAATATCCAGAAACTTAGCATAGGCCAGTTTTTTGTTCTTTATTATCTGCAGGCCGTACTCTGTTTTATATTTCAAAGTAACCAAATATTTAGGCCCAACGGTTCGGTTTAACTTTAACAACATTCCCTGTTCCTGTCCAGTTTCAACTCCGTTAGGACAGGGGCGAGTAAACCAGCTTGGTGGCGTCTTCATAAATGGAAGACCTCTTCCAAACCACATTCGCCACAAAATCGTAGAGATGGCCCATCATGGAATCCGTCCGTGCGTCATCTCGCGTCAACTCCGTGTCTCTCACGGCTGTGTCTCCAAAATCCTGTGCCGGTACCAAGAGACAGGCTCCATCAGGCCAGGGGCCATCGGAGGCAGCAAGCCAAAGGTGAAAGCATACAGTCTATTAACCAACTCCAGATTCTTCCAAATACTCAAAACATACATGAAATAGTATTTTATCAGTTTTTTGGCTATATTGATATACATAAACAGGAGGTGTCTATTGTTTTAGTATAGCATATAAGGTTATTTTATTATTGCCAGAGCGATCACAAACCACTAAACAATAACTCTTATATCGACTGTCTGACTTGATTTATAACACTATTTTGGTTGGTTTACTTTAAAGCAAACAACATCTCCAGACGTTGATAAGAAAATCGAAGAATACAAGAGAGACAACCCGGGAATGTTCAGCTGGGAAATCAGGGATAAATTACTGAAAGATGGGATCTGCGACAGGAACAACGTTCCTTCAGGTATGATCCTCATATATGCTATGTAAAAAGGATTAAATACTAATTGACATGCAATGCAAATTAGACCAGTCGAAACAGCTAATATAAATCTGTTAATTATCGAATTCACTATATTTGTGGAACATTACTCTTCTGCAAAAACTATTTAAATTATTTTTAAAATAATCAAAACAGCAATAAAAAAACTATTCGCTTTCATTACAATTTAGCCTGCTACATTACATCTTTTAAAAATGGCTTCAATTATTTTGTGACATAATTTTATTTTACAAAGTGAGTGCCATTAGTCGCATCATGCGCTCCAAATTTGGCGGAGTCGGCGAGGATGAGGAGGACGATGATGAAATAGAGAAGCGGGAGCTGGAGGAGAACGAACGCCGAGCAAAACACAGCATTGATGGCATCCTAGCAGACAGATGTAAGTGTATGCTAAATATGCTATGTTCTTATGGTTTTAACTGTTGATTGTGTGGAGTGCCAAATAAGCTACTGATGAATAGGGAGAATTCGTTGTCTTGGTTGTGGCTGATTGGAAGGCTACATACTATTATCTTAGAGACAAAATGTATACTTAAATTGTATACTTCTTGATGGTTGCACTGCAGATGCTTATGCCATCACACATTATTGGGGAAAACACAGAAGGAAATAACTAGGCCTAAAACCATTATGTCCACTTTTCTTTAATTGTGCTTATGCCACAACAGCATTCTGTTAAAATTTAGATTTTTTCAATATAAATTAATAATCTAAATTGTTGGATTGGTTATAAAATCTTAAATGAGAGACCCAAGTTGTGTCGCGTATGGTACGTTTTTAACCTTCTGCGTTTAAACAAACATATTGAGAGCAAATAAATGAATGTGATCAAACATTTGGCTAACTGTTATGTACTTTAAAAAAACTGCTTGGTGCGCTCAATCGGACACTTGAGGATGAACTTGAAGACAAAGCCAAGAGTCCATTGAAACTCACGCTTCGGTTTTACGCACACAAAGGCATGCTCTAGTGAGCGGCTCAGTGGTGTACAAAAAGACGCAAAGGCTTTTCAAAATGTAGAAAGAAAGGGGGAAAAATGCATTGACAAAAGACTAGGAGAGGACATTATGAACCCGCAATGAGCGATGAATTATTCAGGAACACCAATGGTCTCCGTATAGGACTTGTTTTATAGACTGCTCACTCGAAGAAAAAAGCCAGTTTTCACCTACAAAGTGTTAATTTAGAGGCTTTTCTACGATTTAGCCTATCCGTAATTTAGCTTTCTGTAAAAAATATGCTACTCGCTGGAGACAGTCGACTTTAGAACTCACCTGTTGATTTACGACCTGTTGTGGTCGATGGAATGATATCAGTATATTAGGGAATTAGACAATTTTAATAGTAGACAATTTTAATCTTCAATTGCTGTAATCTTTAATACAGCAATTGAAGATTAAACAAAATTAGTTTTTTTGTATCTAAGAAAACGTAGACTAGTTTACACTAATAGTTTTTCATCTTGATACCAATTGTTTAAATTTCGTTTATTATTTTGATAGCCCACATACTTGATACTTGATGGGTTAGTTAATAGTCTAAAGGTCTGACCTGACCCACATATAACATAATTTTATATCTTAATTTTTCCACATACCTCTTGTTTTTCCAAGGCCCTACCTATTTAGTGCAATCTACACTTCTTTCAGCCAACACATGCAGAATACACTTAAGCCTATATAACACTTGAAAAACAGCTTCCAATGTTTTACCTGAATTTTGAATTCCTTTTTGAAATGGAAATAACTGCTACTGCTATTGTAATGATTCAAGTAAATTGTTGTGATATCCATTTAGCATTAAAAATGTGAAGCTCTAAATCAAATATCAGCTTTCCATTGATATACAGGAGGGCAGTTTTTCATTATTGTGTGTCTCTGTGGAAGTGTTTGTTGTTTTTCTTCCTTTATAGCTATTCATTAGAATGTGAAAAGAGTGGTTTGGGCACTGAGAGAGTGTCTTCTAGCCAAATATTGATTAAGTAGGTGTTTGCTGAGGCTATTGTTGTAAAGGAAGGAGGCCTGTTGCTCTCTGCCCCTTTCTCTTCTTCTACTATTGTTGTCTTTCCTTAAGTGCTAAGATCAAAGCAGACTCATTTAGATTTATTTGTCTGGGAAAGGGACAATGCATAAGGTTTGTGGGATACAGCATATATGGGTAGATTCAGGTCTATGGCATTAGCAAATGCCCACAACATTGTGGGAAAAGGAAGCCCTAGATTAGTTGGTGTGTGCTGGAATGAAACACATGCTGTGTTCTTGGTGTATATTATAGCATATGTTGAGGCCTGCTTGGGGAATTCTTCATTCACAATATGCCTCATAACAATAACACTTATAGAATATGTTTATTTTGGAAATAATTGTTGACTAATACGCATATTTGCACTGTCAGATTAAACAGACCTACTTGTTTATATTGCTGTGTGGCATGTTTAATCTGACTGAATTTTAGTCAGTTGATGTCACATTAAATACAAATACTTTATCAGTTAAAATGAAAGGAGTGACTTTTGTTTTTTCTCATGTGGTTATTATGGTCATGAATAAACTCATATTGTGTTTACAGCATTGCTTATTTGAAAAAGAATTCACTAAATGATATACTGTTAACTCTTCCTGTTCATTAGTGACACATACGCTGACAGCACGCTAGCCCCTATTTAGCTAATAAAAGTAGCTAAAGTCATGAAAGAGCACTAGCGCACTCTTGCAGGTTCTATTTATGACAGTGGGGGAGAAAGGGAGTGAGAGAAAAAAAGAAAGCTCAGAAATACAAACAGTCAATGGGATAACGTCCCCTGAAAGGGAGTCCCGCAGTGCCAGGCTGAATGAGGCCAGTTCTTTCAATTCTGCCATGGTGAACGCAGTCAACATGTAATAATTGGTTTCATTGAGGTGCATTCCGACAATCTGCTGCCATTCTCCTGCCCCCATTGTCCAGAGGCAGGCAAATAGCCAAGGGGACAGGAGGAATCAAGCGCTGACAAAACATGAAAGATTTAGCTGCCTTTGTCAAAGGAACTGAGTAGTACTTTGTTTGTGTAAATAAAGTGAGTTACTGGCTCCCTGTGACTTTGGCACGGATATATATATATATATA
>JAODUG010000009.1:1650852-1666147 GCA_027564795.1 Aphredoderus sayanus
GAAGGAGCGAGCGAGCCACAGGATGACAAAAGCAACAGTGTCATTGGCCATTAAGGGAGAGTCCTTGATGGAGTGTTTTCTCTGGAGTTACTAATAATAAAAACAGGGAGGAGAAAAGAGAGGGGGAGAGAGAATTAAAGGGGGATGGGGTGGGGGCTGTTCACTACCCAACTCTGCAGTTAACATGATACAGTGCCACTGGGGAGCTGAGGAGTTTTATGAGCTCTCATCCCCCCCACCAAAAGGAACCTTTCTGTTTCAACTGTGTCATTGGCTCTCTTCTTCCTTTTTTCTCCAGTTTTCCTCTGTCATTTAAATGATAATGACAGTGTGCTTCTAGTGTGTTTCTTAGCCCTGGCAGTTTATTTAGTCTCTCTCGTTCTTTATTGGATGGCACGGTTTTACAAACCATAGTATGTGATTTTATCAAACATGTTAATACCACAGCGTATGTACAGCGTTGGTATGTTTTTTAAATGGGAAGGTTATCAACTTTTAGGTTTGTGCTGTGTGGTCTATTGTATCATAAAACAGGCTCCCTGCCACTTCCTCACCTCAACAAACCACCTCCCCACCCCAAAATGTCTGCTCTAACATTGCCTTGTACCATCCACTCAGTTTCCTGCGAGGGAATAAAGGCAATACAGTGCTCTCTCCTCAGGATTGTCTATGCAGCCTTATTCCCAGGGTCCCAAATCCTTGTGTAATGCCTGGTCAGACACACACAGGCAACCAGCAGCAAGTATTTCCTGCTCTGCTGCAGGGGCTGGGCCAGGGCGATTGGAGCCTGGCGCTCCCCTGCGTGCTGTCTGACTTGGCACTTTTTAATTAAAAGCTTTAAATCTCAAGGGGTACAGCGGACAAATGAACAGTCTGGTGCTCCGGGGCTGGCTGCTTGGCCCTGTTCAAAACCCTTCTCTGTCGCCCCCACCTGTCTCTCTGCTTTTGGGTTTTGTTTCGCTGTTCTTCACAGACCTTTTCTCTCTCTCTCTCTCGCTCCCGCTCAGTGTAGGTGTTTGTAGTGCGCTATGGTGACACAGTCTGAGGGTCTAAAGGGTGCAGTGAACCCTCTTCTGACTGCGGTTTGGTTTAGAGGTCGGCCAGGGCAGAGAGGGAGTGGATTCTAAATCTCTCTGTTCTGTTTGTCTCACTGTTTGTAACCATATGGGTTTGAAACATTGTCACACACTGAAGCCCATTGCCTAGACGTAGCAGATGCATGTTCATCTGCGTGTGTGTGTGTGTGTGTGGGACCCAGAAAGAGAAGGGGGATTGCAGACATGTAATACGGGACAATGCCAGTCCTGTCACGCTAGTTTGCAAAGCTTAATCATTATTTAATAGACGGGTAACCTCCCCCCAATACGCCACCACAGTCCTGCAGCCTTCATTGATTCTCTTCTTCTGCTGAATTAGACCCCAAAAGCTGCGTCCCGCTCAGCCAGTCCCTCTGTCTGTCTGTCTGTCTGTCTCTTCTGTCTTGCCCTCAACTGAACAAACAGATTATGAAGCACCTGCGAAAGGGTATGGCTGCCTGCCTGCCTTTCAGTGTGGGACCGTATCCTCATAATGCACAGCATGGCTAAGACCAGGAGAGACACGATGGCCCAGGGGATAGATGCCCTGGTGGGATCTAGTCCCTGCTAATCCATGTTCAAGCAGCCTCTGGCTTTTGATCCCTTCAGGAACCGCGGAGGGACTTTAAAACAACCGAGGTGACACAGTCTGAAGTGGCTCCTTCCTGTGTGTCAGCATATTGTCCCTGACTGGCTTATTGTTCAGCGGCTTTGTTGTCAACTGTGTTAACATAAGGCGCAGAAAAGGTTATTACTGTTCTCTCTTTCCGTTTCTCCAAACGAAGAAAAGACAAGAAATAAAATAACGGACACATTTCCCACTTTGAAGCGTCCATTTTCTGATTCGCGCTGTAATTGGAGGTGCTGCAACACAGCATCTGCCTCTGCACCAGTGCCCATAGCAACCGTTGCTGCGCTCCCTGTGATTCCAGCCAGCCACTCGGACGAGGCCTCGGATGTGGACTCGGAGCCCGGCTTGCCCCTGAAGCGCAAGCAGCGCCGCAGCCGCACCACCTTCACGGCAGAGCAGCTGGAGGAGCTGGAGAGGGCCTTCGAGCGCACGCACTACCCTGACATCTACACCCGGGAGGAGCTGGCTCAGAGGGCCAAGCTCACGGAGGCCCGCGTACAGGTTAGACATGCACACAGCACCGTACACACACACACACACACACCGGCAATGAGCCAGTGAGGGCTTTAGTGTGAATAGGGATGAAACAGTCAACAGTTACACATTAATTTTAAATATTGAAATCACAACGTAATAGGAAATACGTTCTGTGTTGTTCCGCCATAGATACCATGAGATGAGATAAGGTTTGATTTAATAGGGGAACTTCAGTGTAAGTAAATGGCATGTGAGTTTTGACCTGCCCTGGGGTGCTACTACTTTCCCTTGGAGATGTGGAACCTCTGGCACACAAACACCATTAAACACACACACAGTCACTGTGTCCGTAGAGAGGCGGGGGCTTCCTGTTTCGGCCAGGCGACGTTAAGAGCCCATGTGTAGATGCCCAATTGAGATAATGTATTAATAGAGCCTTTAACATCTGTAAGGGCTTTACGAGCTGGCTGTGTCTGAAGTCCGTGACTGAGCACACAAAGATGTGATGTCACTGTCACTGCGTCACTGCTCACTCCAGATGTTCACATCTGTCTTCTTTGCATTTGTCCATACCTACACTCCCCCCACCCCACACACACACACACAGATGCACAAGAAAAACAAATGTTGGAATGCTGCTGATAACTTGTTTTAAGGTCAATCAAAGCCCAATATTGTGTGTCAGCAGTTTTGTCTAAAGGGACACGAAAGGCGAGTCAGATCTGGACCCATGTGTGACATAATTTATGGATTGTAATCAGTTGTCTTCGTCCAGTTCTCCAGTACAGTACAGCCCCAACTGAAATGGAATGTTCAGAAAACATTTGTCCAAAAAGGAAATTGCAGTAATATGGCTTTATGACTTGTGTATTTCTATGGCGGTGTGAAATGACCAACACCATCTCGTCTACTTCCAGGTGTGGTTCAGCAACAGGAGAGCCCGGTGGAGAAAGCAAGCTGGTGCCAGTCAGTTGATGGCGTTCAACCACCTGATCCCTGGTGGCTTCCCTCCATCTGCCATGACAGGGCTCCAGCCCTACCAGCTGTCAGAAACGCCCTACCCTCCTACCTCCATAGCTCAAGGTAGGTTTTTATTTGGGATTTACATGTAATATATCTATTTTTATACAATATTTATAGACATTTTCTGTGTGTTATATTTATATTATATTTATACTAATATATGTTTAACAATGTGCAGTGGTCTCTTGATGTTTTTACTGCTGTGTGTACATATATTGTATATATATGACTTTTTCACTTCTGTAGCAATTGTAATTTTTGGCCCGTGTATTTTGAATTTCTGCATTCAGTCTGCATTATGATGAAGCAGTATATTAAAATTGATTCTCTGCAGCGTATTTAATAAATAAACGTGGAAACTTGAAACATAAGTACATAGTTCATTTTGTTAATCATTTATGTTTTTGCCATTTCCTTTTGCAGCATCAGAACAGCCCAGCACCGTCCACAGACCACAGCCCCTGCCCCCCACCTCAGTCCACCAGAGCGGGCTTGGCTCGTCTGCGGGCTCCCAGGATGGAGGTTCGGCCTACTGCCTGTCCTCCGGGCGTCACGGCTTCTCCGGCTACTCCGACAGCTTCGTGGCTCCGTCCGCACACTCCAACAGTGTCAATTCCAGCATCGGCAATAGCCTCTCACCTCAGGTGTGTAGGACGCACCCACCCACACACACACACACACACACACACACACTACAAAACACCCTTTCCACCCAATAAACACTCACACACAGCCTAACAAATAAATACAGACTAGAATTATGGAAGGGTAATTGTACACTCAAACACGCACACAGTTCAGTGAGTGACCTGGGAGCTGTCTTTGCAATGACATTGACCCTCGTTAGGCTTGGAAACATGGGTGCGTTTCATTCTTGTTTGTGCTGATGGCTCGTTGATGAATTTCAAATGTGGTGAGTGTCAGCCTTCTGGGAGACAGGAAGACCAGATATGAGGAAGGATGAGTGGAAGTCAAGCGATGACACAAATCAAAACTGAAAAGACAATTATGGTAGATTACACAGTCAATCAGTGTCCATCAGTGGCTGCCCACCAGCCGGGTTGATGGACTAACAGGCGGAAAACGAGCTTTTAACCGCCACAAAGAGAGGCTGGGCCCCACGCAATGCATGCTGGGTACTCTGTCCCACGAGAGAGGTTCTCAGTCTCCTGCCGGGCGCAGATAAAAAAACAAACTGCCTCAGGCAAGTCTGTCTCTCTGTGGACGCCGCAGGCTACATATTGAAGCAAGAACATCTCAGTTTTATCTGCCACAATACACAGTCACAGAGCAATGGGCACCATTGTGGCTGAGAATGATAATTGAGTGCTTTGATATTTAAGCAGCGGAAAAGCGTTGCACGCTCTTGCTTTCTCTCTAAGAGCCAGCCCCACTTCTCACATTAAACCGGTGGCATAGTATGAATTGTAGGACAGGACTTCCAGCAGCCGTGGGCTTTCTTAGGAGCATCATGCTGGTGGTGCACTGTCAGTTCACAAGCCCGCCGGCTCTTGTGGAGTCTTCAGCTCTAAATAACGAGGCCAAAGGTGTGGTGGCCTCCTGAGTGGCTTCAACATTAACCTTTAGCGGGGCAGCTATTCGCGGTATGGCCATCAACTTCTCAGTAGACATGGTGTGCCTGGAATGTTTGCTCAGTCTGGAATTGCAATCACGCAATGTTCCAGTGTCTTAATTGATTGGAATGAAGTAATCTATCTCCTCATAACAGTGTGTAATTTATGCAAATGACTCACTTTGTTGGCTAATTTGTTTTAATTTATGTATTCATCGGAGCTGTGTGAATGTATATTGCAATACGCTCATCTCCATTTCAGACTAGGATGGAATTAATTTCATGATTTAAACTCAATAGAAGAGAGTAAATGAGAATTGATCTAATTCTGTGACATTGATAGTTAGCACATGAAGACCTCGCCATTTAATTAGCAAACTTACAAATGAGGAAACTTTACATTTTGATGTAGTTTCTTTACAAAGTCACGAGCCAGCGGCATTATACGTTTATTATCATCGTCTTATCCCGTCGTTGTGGAAGATGTAAAAGTAAGTCGAGAGAGGGTTTGGGATCTTTAGACGCACGCTCGGGGCAGGTACAGTAGGCAGGCCGGTGGAACGTGGACTCCCCGTGGTGTGGGTCTACCAGCTGAGCTGGTGCATACCAGAGAAAGCCTTTCTCACCGAGGAAGCGAGCGGCCGGGATTTGCACCCCCAAGAGTCCTAATCCCCGGAACAACTCCGAAACAGACACATTTTCAGGAAGCGCCACTGCTTCAGTCTCAGGAAGGACACACACGCGCGCACGGTACACGACAGATACAGACGCACACACACACACATACATACATGTACACACATGTGGCACACACTGGCGTGATATGAACGCCATTTAAAGAGATTTAACCATGATAGCTGTAAAATTTCAACGATCCACCGCATAAAGATTACAGTGTGCCTCTTTTATGTCATTATGCCTACTAGTAAAAGGAATTAAAGGGATTCTCCACCCAAAAATTACAAATATTTTGTCTGTTGCTCACCCCTCACAACCTGTTAGGCTGGCAAACAGGTTGTACTCTATTTTCTGATACGGTTACAGTGGCATTTGAAAAGATAAAAATAAAAACAACAAGCAATTATTTCTATACATATATAATAAAGCAAAACTATCTGTGAAGAGATGTGATAATACATTTTTTTTTCTTATTAGTATTAGTATCTTAAAGTATTATTTTAAATAAACACCTTTTTACAACTTAGTCGCTTCAAGGGCCAGTCCAATAGCAGAATGAAGTTCTGCGTACCTTTCAAGGCCAGCATTTTGACGGTGATGTACTAGCCTGTGAACCACAGTAGCATTTTACTGTCAAGTTTTCCCAACCTCACGCACAATACCCGCACGCACAATAACATATATAGGCCTACACTTACACTTAAACACATGCGGCGCACATCGCCTACACGTATTTTACACATTTCTGGTTCTCACGTTAAAGCTCATGCAGCTGTTCACAGTGTATCACCTACGAGACCTCTTCACCCTGAACATCACAAGGCAAAATGCTTATGAGACACACACACGCACACACACACACCAGACACATATGGAGAAGCCTGGACGCACACATACACACTCTCGTTGTTCTCGCATAGCCTTTGGCCTCTTTCCACTGGCCCCACAAGGACACGGTGAATTTAGGTCATCAAACTGGAGGGGGAGGGGGGCAGAGGATATGAGGGTATTTCTCAGCACATAAGTCTGTTTTTCTCTTTGAATATTGTGCCTGTGCACACAAAGGGCTGCTCATAAATCTAACTTTCTCGATACCGCTCTCTGCTTAAACCATCTGCAAATGTGCTGGAGGTTTGGCATGTTTTCATTTTTTTTTTTTTTGTGGATTTTATTTATACATATATCTTGTATAAAACATAAATGACCCTAAATAAAGCGTTTTTATGTGCGTTAGTCAGACAGTGATTCCTCCAGGAACCACTAAGAGTGGATTCGCTGGTCCTAGGCCAGCACTGTGTCTCTGGCCAGTCACTTAGGAAGCACAATACACCACATGTCTGGGTAAAGCAAGCTTATACAAAAACCAAAACAATCAAAACAAGAAACAAAGAAATCCAGCTGGCCTAACGTGGAGTGGAAAGTGACTATGGATGTCAATTCATGTTGATTTGTTATGTTCTGTATGCCTGATATGTACTGTATAATACTGATATGCTATAAATGCATGCATACTGTACAGTACATGTGTATTAAACCTATGAGCTCCTGTTAACTTTATGGATCCTTCACGGCATCACATGTTTAACATTATGACACCCAACAGACTAATTTGCACTAGACCTCCTTTCTACAAATCCTGTCCGGTTTGTGACCTCCTCACGAACCGGACAAGCCCCCGGATGCACATCTGTGTCTATCCCATTGCGTTCCACTGCATTCTGGTCTATTCTAACCAGCGTTCCTCCCATGTCTCCCTTCCCAGGTGATGGGCCTGCTGAACCCAGGAGGAGTGCCCCATCAGCCCCAGAGTGACTTTGCCCTCTCCCCGCTGACCGGAGGCCTGGAGGCGAACGGCGGCATGGCTGCCAGCTGCCACGGCTCCCAGCGCCTTGAGGCACTGCAGGGGCTGACCAGCATGCCCACCCTGCCCAGTTCCCAGTCCTACTGCCCGCCCACCTACAGCTCCCCAGCCTACGCCGTGGACCACCACCCGTCCTACCAGTACGGACAGTACAGCCAGAGCAAGGTCAGAATGCCCGCGACTCGCTCTATTGAGTCATTTTCATTAGGGAGTGCATGTAATCCTTGTTTGGTTTTTTTCCCTTCTGCAGTTGTCCCTTATTATTGCACCATGGTGCCGCTACAGCCTCCGCGGCAGCTGTGCTGTTGAGTTTACATTCTCTGTCTGATCACGCCTCCTAGTTGAAAAGCCCTACTGATGAGAGGCCTTCTCATATCGCCCCACGGGGTACTGAGATTACATGTATGCCAGGGAGCTCCCTCACTTTACATTAGCATCACGGGAAGACCCCGGTGGCTTGTCCGGGACCTCCCCCCTCCCCATCTCTCCACCCCCCCCCCCCCCTCCCGGGCCCCGTACGCGCTCACATGCACACCCTTCGCTCGCTCTCACTGCCCTCTCACGACCCCGTGTGATGAGCGTGCCAGTCAAACTCCTGGGCTAGCTCAGTTAGCCATGTAATGACCCCTGTGTAACAAGGATACCCCACCAAATGAACAGAACCACTTCCCCCAAAGCATGTTGGACCGGAGGGGTGGGGGGGATGCACAGGCCTGGGTGGTGTGTTTTTTCTTTGGGGGGGGGGGGGGCTGGACTGGGCTGGGGTGCACTGCCGCATGTTGACTAGCCCATCGCTGGTGACATCTTGATGTCATTAATTTAGCCAATCCTGGGAGGGAACCATGTGTAGCTGGTGGGAGTTAGCGGTAATGTGTGTGCGCCCGTGCGTGCACGCGTGTGTGTGTGTGTGTGTGTGTGTGTGTGTGTGACGCAGGGGGTAAAGGGCTCTTTAGCAGGGAGCGATTATGGCCCTTGGCAGGCCAGGATTAGAAACATGTGTCCCAGTGGAGGTCAGACCTGGAGTTATTATTGATTGGCGGAGCGCAGCCAGAGGTCCAGAACAAGGCTCAAGCTCCACCAGAGCTTGACGACAATATGTTAAAAGTACCGTATACTGTACTGTGCTCGCTTCTTCTTTATCACTCGCCATCTTCCTGGTCACGCACATTAGTTATTAGAATTATTTTAAACCTCATTAATTAACCCCATTGAGAACCCCATGAGGATTAACCCCATTGTTGTCGCATAGTAAAATGTGAATGAAATGAAAATATCCTGAACGCCAGCTCTGTTTTCCTGTCCATCACAGGTGCCTTTCATTATATGAAACCCTCAACGATGGCCCAAGTTTGACATCTCTGCCCAACCTGACATTCATATTAAGATCCTCCAGAGCACCCCCACCGAGACGGTACCCTGTGCCAGCCTCCCCCAGCCCTGGGGACAGCAGGGAGGTTGGGAGGGCGAGGTGCCTTGCTGGGAGGACATGAGGTGGAGGAGGAAGAGGAGGCGGGCGTGTGTAGGGAGAGACTGGAATAATCAGGGCCAAAGGGGGTTTGCCTCTCCAGTTACCTGGCAGTCGCTTGGCTCCAGCTTCACGTCATGCTCAGAGGACCAAGCTAGCGTGCCGTGTTGTCCACGGATTAGGACAAGACGAAAGCGTCAGGGTCAGGGTGGGGGGAAGAAGTTCAAGATTTGGGGTTTGATTTTTGTAATAAATGAGAAGTGAGGTTGGAGTCGACTTTCCATATAGGAGGTTCCTTCTTCCTGGGCGCCAGGACGGGGGAGGTTGTCGCGACCGTTTCTTATCAAGGGACCCTGGCAGCCGATGCTCCACTCCAACACTATTTTAAAGGCTCTTTTCACCACAGAATCTTATGGAATAATGTCTTAGGGAAATTACATTTAATGTACATTGTTGTATTCTGCTTACATGTTCATTCGGAGATGTGATGTTGATGCAGACGAAATAGCAGCAGGAAAATGTTAACACAGTCAAACTGAGACCACTACAAACCCAAAGAAAGTGCAATACATTCATACCTCATGTGATGTGAATCGATGTGGAATAATACCCCAAGTTACGTCATAAAATATCTTCTCCTTTTTTTGTACATTCTTAACTTTGGGTGTGTATTGACCATATAAACACAGGCATTTTTCAAGCAGAGTTTAAAACAAATACATAAAACAGTAACAAACTTAATTGTGACGTCATTAAGCCAAAAAGATAAGTCTCTGGCGGTGTCTTTCAGCTCGAATGTAAATGTTTTTTTCTGTTTCATTTTCCTTTTGCCTTTGTAAAATTAGAGCGAACATTAGTTCCATTTATTATTTATTCAGTCTTATTTGTGTTTCGCTCTTTTGTAAGTCTCAAACAAGCACTCAGCTGTGCTCCAGTAGTCTTATTGATCGATGAATGATTATTCATTTAATACCAGGCTATTCTTTTTATCATTTTCATTTAGAACTGCATCGTATTGTACTGCATTGTATTGTATTATTTTTTTGTGTAAAATACAGCACTATTTACTATTTATAATAAACTATATAAAAATACAGAAGTGTATGTTTCATCTTTATACAACTGTTTTGTTAGAATCAGGAGAATGTATTATTGCTTAGTTTATACTCCTTTTTTTAAGGTTATGCTTATCTTTTTACGTTTTGTATTGTAGTCAACCCTTTCTTCCTTTCTTTCTATATTTTTTCCCTCAACTCAACTCTAAATCACATTGAATCATACTGTAATATAAATCCTGGTGGAAATAATGCGCTAAGCTGTATGCATCTAACAAACACTAAATCATGCATATATCACCTTTCCAACATGCTCCTTTTGGACAAATTCCTGTTCCCAGGGGGCCTCTTCACACCCCTTGATGAGTAAAGCAGAGCCCCTGTAAATGATATAACCACAACACACAGGGACATTAGTATCTGCCATGGGTCTGTGGGGTTAAGAGGCCTTTTGGCTCCCAGTGCCCAGCATGGCAGAAGTTATTGATATCACCAGTTTTATCATTCCTTCTCTTTCGCTTTATCTCTCCCTGAGGATAGAGGGATCAGGTGCCTCCAGCTGTCCATGTCACTCATTTTATATGTGAATGTGTGCGTGTGTGTGTGCTTGAATGGCGTGTTCTAGTAGGCATACAGTATACATGGGTTTGTGTTTTCATATCCATGTTGTTGCTTCCATGTGTTTATTATTGTTTTGTTGTTTTTGCGTGTCCAGTATGGATAAGGATTAGATCAAGGTGAGATCACATTTCACTATTTTCTTAGTGTCCACGTAAACTCTTCTTTTTTTTTTTTTTTTTACAAGTGCTCAACTTGTAAGACACAATGAGTGAAAGAGGCAGAGAGCTTGCTTTGGAACGGAGTGTCAGTCAAGCAGCAACACACTGGAGACAACTTAACCTCTGACCCCAACACCCTTTGAAATGAGTAGACTACTTGACCGGCGCTGACAACAATCCAAGCGTCTCCTCAGCCTTCTAGCCCCCAAATTGAAAGTGAAGTGAGGGGCATGAGGGAGGAGGAGGGGTGAAAAAAATATTTTGTGAGAAGAGAGTGAGCGTTAAAAGAGGGCATTGTTTTAGAACATAGCTGAATGGGAAGATAGCCTAGGAGGGTTGGAAACAGCATGGCTGACTCACAGGCCTCTGTGGTAATGCATATTATTAAACGTGCTTTGTCGTAAACTGAGTACAAATCATGTGGTGAACATCAGTCCCACAAAGTAGGCCATAACTGTAATGGAACACTTTCAGTGATACCATGGAGGCGGCACTGTATACAGCGGGGAGGGAGAGGGGTTTATCTGAGAAATGTTGTGTTATCAAGACCCTTGGAGAGAGACTGGCTGACGTGCCATTCCAAAAGCGGTTAGCCACTCTGCCTCCCACTCTTTCCATCTCCTTTCCCGCATAAGACCTTTTAACTATATGTTTTCCTCGACGTTTTGTCATTTTGTCATCTACTGTCAGACTACGGTTTCGATTTAAGGATGAATGGAATCAACCGAACCATCCTGCTAGCACTACTTTCCCGATGCCAGCAGCATATTCTGGAAGACACAAAGGGGAAACAAAATGGCACCGTTGTGTCCACGTCAACGCTACAGCCTCCATCCTCCCCCAGCCCCACGAAGCTGTACGACAACGCGCACTTCTACATCCTGTTTGTCATGTTCTTCTACTTCTTCCTGGCCGTGACACTCTTCAAGAACTTCATTCGCAGCGACACTGCCAAGCAGGACCTCTACGAGGAGTTCACGAGCACAGGGCCGTTGTCGCCGGAGCAGAGATTCAACGCAGGCCCCATGTCAGAGAAGTTCTACTTTGAAGAGGAGAACAGCCTCTGAGCCACAGCCTGGAGAAAGATTGGTGTGTGTGTGTGTGTGTGGGGGGATATGTTTTGACAGTCACCAAGCCAGGAAAATGTCAATACGGACCACTCAGGGTGGACCTGCTAGTGATTTTGCAAAAGCCGTACTAAGTTCTCCCCCCTCCCCTTCCTCCTTTCCATTTGACAATCAGAAAGCTCACGCAACAAGGCGGGCCAAAGGAACGCGTTTCCTCTGATGTTCTGAGGGAGCAGTGGAAACATGGAGAATCCTGGGTCAATGGCAGGCCGGAATCTCCTCCTGTGAGGCCCAATCAGGATCAATAACACTGGGGCCTTCAACATCGCACACACCGCGGGGGGAACTATGGGGATACCTCCACCTACTGATGGTGTGGACAGGCTGGACATTCTGTTTATGTGTGCTGTGGTGTGTGTGTGTATACTATATATACGTACATGCGTGCGTGTGTGTGAGTGTGTTTGAATGTATAAGTGTGGCCAGGACACTGTTTATTATGTAAATTACGTTTTTAATTAGGATATGGTAAATAATACTTTTTATAGCATTATACTGATACTAAAGTTCCATGCATAATGTTGCAGATAAATGGCTTTTTGGGATTTATTATAAGTGTGTGTATTTAAACACAGACAATACGTTAACTTGTTTTGAAAATACATGTAAAATGTACAGGTAATTTTGAAATTAACTATAATTAGAGCCATATATTTTCATGTAGCCTAATAGGCTAGTCACTCGGTTAGAGCCCCGGACTGAGCGACATTCCATTGCCATTACTACATTGTAACTGATCTTCAGAAACTGTGCACAGCTAAAGGCCTGTCTTGATTCAGCCTCTCGCTGACCCCATATGATCTGAGTTTACAAACCTGTGGCGAAACACGAAGCCAATGCTTTATCTGTCTGTCGAATTAACTTCGATTGCGCAGCAGGATTGTGCAGATTGGTTTAAAGAAAACACGCGCTTCTGATTTGCACTACCCTGAATTATCTTCACCAAATTACCAATGGAGGTTGGTGGTAGACTACAGTAGCATATATAGGCCTACATTGATTCGGGTTTAACAGGTAACCGCGGTTTCTTGCCTATTTACCAACCATTAATAATACAGTCGTTTTCGCGTTCAGAGAAATAGGCCAACTTTTCAGAAGGCGAGGTAGACATCGACCAAGTCATTTACATTTTTGCATGAAATTTGAGTTCGGTTCAGCGAAATTGAAATAGTTAGGATGAAAGGTGTGTCAAGACCAACAGCGCTCTAATCTGATCTTTCCGCTGGAGCGAAAGGTTAGAGGCGACATCCCTTGGGCAAGTGAAATCTTCTTCCTCTCCAAGTGTTTCCTTTTCACTCCTCATAATTACATTTGTGTTGCATCCTTCTCTTTTGAAGTTTAAGGCTTACATTGTGGGGCAGATGGCCTGCGTTTTATCAACTAGGCTTTTTTATTCGGTATTCAGATATTTCCACATTAGATTTGATCAAATATCCAACATCGCATAGATAAATTAACATTTTGTATTGGCATTATTATTTAGAATGAACAATATTTTTTCACAGCTGTCCTGCAGAAGGATCATTCTTTTCCCATTATGTATACTTATTATCGTATAGCCTATGCATCCGTGCATAATAGGGTAGGCCAGTAGAACTAACAATGTTGCAGGATTTGCTCTTTGTTTTCAGTGTTTGAGACAACATAAAACTTTAATTTGGCAAGTGATGATTGCACAAATAAACAAGAAACAAACGTATTATTATACAAACACTTAAATCCCACAGCATTGAACCACCTTAAATGCAAGAATACAAAGATACCTTCATTGGAGCCAAGTCATGTTTTGGAAGGCTTTATCGCATTTCAATAAGAAGTTGTGAGAACACTGCCACCTGTTGGTGAATATTTGGTAGTACTCTGTCCTGCCTCTAATAAGGTGACATCAATAACACGTTATACTGTGTACAGTGACCTTTGGTGTTGATGGTGTAAACAATAATAAAGTTTGTATTGTCGAAGAAGAGCTTCTATTACAGGATGATCGAAAATATCAAAACGTTAGACAGTGTTTCCATGCTTACAATAAGACTATGGATGTATCATTTTCAGGTGTACAAGGCTAGAGGGTGAAGAAAGAATAACATAATTCTGGGATTGTGAGCAGGACACAATGTCCTTGGTGGTTGGTGACTATTGTAAAGAGTACTAAATATAATCCTTACAACATTAATAATAATGAAAGCACAAAACGGTCACATAACTAACACGAAACAGGGTTTATTATGCAATAACATACTGTATGACAAATGCAATTACACAGCTGAACTTGTAGTATATGTGGATTCTGAGACTGCTGATATCTGCTGGTGATAATGAAGATCTCCTGCTATCTGTAGTTTCAAACTAAAAGATGCAGAGATCACTAGCAACAGAAATGTACACATCCTTGCATTTAATTCCATGTATATATTTGAGCAAAAGTATATATTAATTGTGATTACATACAATGCAATGCAATTGCACAATACAAAAATACCATAATTCTATGTGTCCTGACATTTTCTGGTTGGCGTGTAGTACTGCTATATATCTCGTTGGGCTCTGTATGCTGTAGGCTACTGTAAAGTGTATAAGCATAGTTGATCATGATGTGTATATGTACTCACTGTTTTTGGATGCAAGTTATTTAAGACTGTGCTTCCACCTCCTGGTGAGAATGTGGCACTGCTATTAGTTTATGTGGGCTTTGTTGGCATTCCAGTGGTTAAAGCTGCAATGACATTGAACAAATAAATGAAATAAAATGAATATATAGTATTTTTACCCTTTGACCACATTTGGTGTTGACTTATTTTGAGTAGGCTTACAGATGGGCAGGTAGTCACTGCAGTAGTTGTTGAAGAATGTATGTCATCACAGTAACATTCCAGCCAGAGCAACACGATATAGGAGGACCTGGGCAACATTGAAAAAACATAGAACAGAAATAACCTCAAAGAACCGACCTACAGTATGAGATCCAACTTAGCAATGTTGAAGGCTACATACCGTCAAATTGTTGATTTCTGCAAGTCTCTGTAATAAGAGAAATACTAATGCACACCATGTACTGTTACTTTGCAATGATCGATCTGTGGTTGTTCCTCAGAAATTAAGTCTCAATGATTTTAAGATGAGCAGACCAATAATTTTACTCAGTTTAGTGTTACAATGTGTTTCTAGTTGGCTGTTTTTGTTAACACATCTTATATCTTTATGTGTTGCATATGTGAAACACTTTGTAACATAGAAGGAAAATGGTTTCCAGAAGTTATGTTACCGTACATTAAGTACTAATTCAAGTTATATTTTTTGATGTATAAACTTCCCAAACTGCGGGAAGACAATCTTTTTACACCCACAGTGACAGACTGAGCATTGCAAGTAAAGCAAGTCAATGTGATTCTTGTAGAATAAAGGAATAAAATAATAAATCACACGTAGTGATGTCTTGTTGAATGTTACAGCCCGTTAATATATAGAGTTCTATGGTTACAGCATGCGGGTTGCTTTTGATGATACTTTTATCTTAAGTGTATTTGAGTACTCTTAAAAGCGTTCTATAAAT
>JAODUG010000009.1:1676288-1689065 GCA_027564795.1 Aphredoderus sayanus
GGGGCCTCCTCCAGACTTTCCCAGTTCACCCGCACCACCCGCTTGGGCTTACCAGGTCTGTCCAGAGTCTTCCCCCATCCTTTGACCCAACTCACCACCAGATGGTGATCAGTTGACAGCCCTGCCCCTCTCTTCACCCGAGTGTCCAGAATGTACAGGATGTCATTACCTGCATTTTCTTTTAGGTCTTGCTGATGATTCACACTCTTTAGAAAAAGACACATTTGGATGGAAACAATAGCATTTTCAATATATTTGCAACGCATTGATGTTTTCTTTTGTTATATTGGAGTTTCACTTTTGAGAAAAAATAATAAGAAGTAAGCCTTGCTGTAAAGTAAATTTCTAAGCTGGTTAATAAGTAAAACAACAGAACTTCCCAAAATAACGGGCATCTTAAGACTGTTAAATTTCCAGTACACATGATCCCCAAGCAAAACAAGCTAATTTGTTTGAGGTGTTGTTAATACCAGGTTCACACTACATGACTTTAGCCCAGTTTTCAGCCCGCCGACAGGTTTTTGGAAATCGCAGACAAAACCCAGCTTGGTCGTGTAGTGTGAGCTTCTTACAACGCGAGCTGAGAGTGTCGCCGATGCGTCGGCGATGCGTTGCATTGCCCGACTGGATATTCAACAAGTTTAATATCTGGACCTGTCGGGGAGTCCAAATCCTGTAGTGTGAATTGCTTGTGACTGGTAATGACTCTACAGACGACCTACAGCCAATGAGATTGCAAGATGGGCGAGATAAAAACAAGGGGGAGGGGTCACAAACAAATAGCTTACAACCGGTCAGCAGCAAATATGGCTATGGGGAAGGTTTCACGTTGTGCTTGGACCCAAGAAATGAGCGTCTCACTAACCACTCTCACCTCCATATTCTTTGTTTTGTCTTCGCACTTGTATTTTCACATACACAACGTAGATCGCTAGCTTATTCCTGGCATGCATTTTTTTTATGTCTGTTCTCACGTGTGTTTTCGTGACTTTACGTAGTTTATCCGGAAGGTGTCGGAACCTTGTTGAAAGATCTAGTGTGTGATCCCCTGTTGCTGATCAATCATGTAGTGTGAAGCACACGGTCGTTTAAAATCGTGTAGAGTACAATCGTGTAGTGTGTGCCTGGCATAAGGGGTACACACCAAGCACCACACATGCACACACACATTCGTGCATGTGACAATGACCTGTACTGAGGATGTGAGAGTGTGTTCTGAATTAGGTAGAGGAGAGGCAGAAGATGAACTAATGATAGCTGCTAATAATTACAGATCTGTGTGTGAGGTGTTAATGAGGAGCCAATGCCTCCCATAATGCCTGGGGGAAGGGGGACTGTCAGTTTGAGGAGACACCGTGCCCTTTGGTTTCCTCTGCACTCTGGGCATGTCAACAAGAGAGGGGCCTTCCCTGAGGATGCCTGTCTCAACACTAATGAAGATGTGACTGTCCTCCTGTCCAGTACTTACAGAATGAAGGCACAAAATTTGAAATAGGAGGGAGAAAAAGGAGGGAGACAGCTTACCATGAAAAAAAGGTAGCCTAGTAAAGGCTACCTTTACCAGAGAATACAAATAATGGAATGGAGACAGGCTGGGTATAAAGACTTAAAAGATTGTTTCAAAGCTTGTGTTTGCTGAACAAATAAAGATATGTCCTACAGTACAGTAATTTTATTTGTATCAGATGTGCCAATTGTAACCTAAAATAAAGTTATTAGAACTCACCAGAGAGCTGGTGTAGCTGGGATCAGACGTGTCGTCCTGAAGGTAACGGGACAGGCCAAAGTCTGAAACCTTACAGACCAGGTTACTGTTGACAAGGATGTTGCGTGCGGCCAGGTCACGATGGACGTAGTTCATCTCAGACAGATACTTCATCCCAGCAGAGATGCCGCGCATCATCCCCACCAACTGGATCACTGTGAACTGCCCGTCGTTTTGCTAATGGACAGAAGGAGTTTTTTAAATATTTTGATATTATCATTGGGAATATTAACATAAATGAGGATAGCTGGAAGATATAGATATATTTCTGCAAATGGTAATGTTACTGCATTTAATGATAATTATACTAAAGTAATTATGATAGTTCAGTGAGTTACATGGACATTGTTGACTGAATCTAGTTCCATTTCAGCAAACCTTCCAGGCTGCCTCAAAATTGTGATTCGCTGCATGCAATTGGTTTGGCTATTAGGCAAAACATAAGGCCACTTTAATTTACCCTGTCTTCTGTCAGAGAAGTACTATAAGGAACAACTTGTCTTGGTGTCCCCAGAGTTAGAGCTAGCATCACACCTGCCCAATGTAACACTGCACAATGATTAGAAAAGCCTAGCTACAGTGCACATCCTTGTCACCATAGCCAGAAAGTAAAGACAGCCTCAATGACAAGCAAACAAGACATGCTGTCACACCTGAAACTTACATACACAGATTGACAAACAGCCCTGCCTCAGTCATCTTCCTGTGACCTACTTCTTCCTTCAAAGCAAGTGCAGTTTCTTGCTCTTTGTTTTGAGGCCAGTTTCCATTCCTCTGCCTATTAGATCTTTGTTGTTAAAGCTTTCTCAACACGCAAATTAGTTTCTGATATCTTGTCTCTCCTTTCATTCTTATTGTCTATTGCAACGCTATACAAATATTAGATAAGCAAATTTGATTCCTCAAGTCAGTGCTGCTCATTGTGTGCAATCCTCCATTTTTACATGCGAGCATCAGAATCTCCAAGTAACATCCTTTTCTCCATGGGCATCACCCATGTGTGAACGGGGGAGCAAGCTTTGAACACCGACACAAGCTAACAAATAAGATTGTAGGGAAGATCGATAGCAACACAAGTCGGATGTGGCGGCTAGCAAAGCCAACTTCAAAGGGTCCCTTTATGCTAGCCGCACATCAAAGTAGAACGAAACAGCAATCCATGAGATTGAAGAGGGAAAAAAAGCTGGTTGAATATTGATTAACCGGGTCTGCTCAATCCCAACTACAAAAGAAAGAGCGGAGAACCCATTAATAGCTCCAGGCATAAATGGAGAAATGGTAGGAGAGAAAAGAGCCGACTACTGTTGAAATTCTCTAATTAACAATGACTGAAACACATTAATTTGTCTTGAACATATTCTCTGCTTGCATTGGATGGGTTCAAAAGGCTAATCTGCTTTGCTAGTGTGAGGGAATTCACAGACTGAATTGCTGGTTATGTTTAGCCTATCATTTTTTATTATTTCCCCAATATCTAGGCACATATTAGTCGCCCAGTTCTGCAAATGTTCCCATTCTTCAAAATTTGAAGGAGATGGTATCACTTCACCAGACATATACATACTGTATGATGTTAGATAAAAGGCAAAGAATTGTGACATGATTTTGTCAACTGTAGCTCACTTAAAACTCTCACCCTGAGGAATGAGTCAAGAGCCCCATTTTCCATAAACTCTGTGACGATCATGACTGGACGACTCTTGGTGACAACCCCCTCCAGACGGATGATGTTGGGGTGGTCAAACTGGCCCATGATTGATGCCTCAGAAAGAAAGTCCCGCCTCTGTTTTTCCACATAGCCCGCCTTCAGAGTCTTGATGGCTACATAAATCTCCCTCTTGCCAGGCAACTTCAGACGACCCTTGTATACTTCTCCAAACTCACCTAGAAGGAAAAGAGAAGAGGCAGTGGTTGAACTGTCAACATCCAAAAACAATTGGTGTTAGAATGAGGCTTACAAGATCTAAATCTGTTTGTTTATCATGCTAATTTGTATGCCTTATCCCTTGGCAGAAATATTTTCCAGAGTGTTACTGTATATATCTTGATTTGTTCTACAGCAGCCATTCTAAGTGTTGCCCAATACTGTTTAAGTATCACCCCTTCAGGATACATAACAGCGGGGCTTCTCCAACTCAAAGAAGCCATCTCTCTTGAAACTTCAACAAATAAAATCCCTATCCCTTAAAAAAATAATACCAGGAAAGCCCTATCTAGTAAATATCTGAAAATCTATTTGATTAATAATCACGACCGCGATGTCCCACAGAGGAACCACACCAGGATATCAACAAAAACGGAAATCTTTAATTAGCTAAGAGCCCTTTGTATCCATTCTCCTTCCCCATCTCTGTCACCTCCTCACACCTTGCTTGCCGAGTGGGCCAGTCTGCAAAAGCTATTCCAGGCCCACTCTCATTACATTAGGTATTTCAGCCACTGTACTATGAAGGAAAACACATCCCGCACACTGTCAACAAGTTCTGCTCTGTCCTGCTGCTAAAGGACAGGCTAGTAAATGACTGCACATCACAAGTCAACAAAAACAAGATGGATGAGCTGTTTTATTCTCCAGTTTCCTGGATGTCTTTGGTCATTTAATTACCAAAGCAATTAATTCCCCATATAAGATGCAGAGTATGTATGTGTCTGTAAAGAAATGATACAGAGAAGTAAATTCACACATGATAGAGAGCTCTACAGCTCCAGACAGACCAGAGTGGGCTAAGAGTCTGTGAGCTATTTCTGTCACTTATAAGTCCCTGGACAACTGTCCTATATGCTGCTACCACACCTGACATGGGGCCTTGATATGTTCCCATATTAAATGAGTGCCAAAGGATGCCTTTAAAGTCTTTAGGTAGTAAGTGTAACATGTTTGCTTGTGGTATACATTTATAGATTCTTTATCATGAAAATGCATGTACACCGACATATAATGTAGCCTTCACACTAACACATACATTGATGGATTGTACCTGCGCCGATGACCTCCTCAATCTTGACAGTGGAAACGTCAATCTCCTTGGCGAATTCGCGGACGGCCTCGTTGGGATCTTCGTAAGTAAAGGGGTCAATATAGATCTTCATCCCCGGGGAGCCTGAGAAGTGGGTCGGGCAGCCGAGTGGGGAGGGGCAGTTAGACATGTCGGCTCGCAAAGAGAGTTCTAGAACAACCAAAGTGCTCAATGAGCATTCCACAACAGCACAACAGTTCCTGTCTTCTAGCAAGGTCTATCTAGCATTGCCTGTACAGAATGTACAGTATACACCACAATCTCTAACAAGTGTCTAATGAGGATTAACATGAACAGCACACATATACAGTATCAGTAATCGTGCAAAAGCAATCTCTTCTCAAAATCTAGCACACAACAAAATGGTGGTTTGATGATTCACCAAAAGAGAGAAAGGGAGGGAGGGGGCTAAGGGGAATATAGAAAAGTAAATATAGACAGATTTTCTATTTTTCTTTTATCCATTGCTGTAGCAGTCTCTGCTCTTTGAAAGCAGTGGAACCAATTTCCTGCAGCCTTTCCCTATAGGAGCTCATAAAGAGATAAAACTACGCCCTATCAAATGGCTTTTTATGCTGTTTTGCAATAGGTGAGCTCAGTTCACTGACTGAAGATGTCTGCAAATGGAGTACAGGATTGTTTCCCGTACAGGAGGGGGTGAGGGGTGTGAGATCTGTTGAATGACACCGGTGAACACATTCAACACATGCAACAATGACACTGACACAATGCCATCTGACTTCAAATTGTAATTTTCCACATTGACACCCATGGGCAGAATTGGAATAGACCTTCCTCTATCAAGTAAATGTACAGCGTTCATTTGCATCAGCTACAGAGTGAGGTCTCAAGAGGTCCATGGAGAGAATAAGGTCTGGTCTGGGAGGCATCACCTCTCTCTTGACAGGAGGCTGGTTCTAGTTACTGCACTAATTGCCTTGAACCCTGTCTGTGTGAATGTTATTACTGATTAGAGATTCCATACAGATTGGATTTAAGTTAAACCATTGGGGGGTTTACAGTTTTGCATGCCGTAATGACATCCTATTAACAAATGTCAACTCACTCCACTTATGGGTTGTACACAAACACACACCGACACACATGGGTGTCGCAGAATAAACGAACGCCAGGTAAACAAATCAACCCATTACTTTCTGTTTCACAGACCTGAGACTACTTTTATGTATAATTTAAATGGCAAACAGCTTTTCTCTCCCCCTACCTCTGGTGTAGCCCCGTTTAACTGGACTCATCTTGCTATTGCTCTCAGGTTAAAAAATAAATCGCTTGGTTTAATATTTATCAATATTTCTCCTTGATCTGAGGCTAAAGGGCAAATGCATACATGCCCAAACCTAGATAACAATAGCCTTTTTAAGGAGGGATGTGGTTACACAAGCAATACTGTTGTAAAGCCTCTTCTATGGCTAACACAATTGTCCAAATGGATTGGAGCATTTAGTTTGTTAGCTTTATAAATGACTGTATAGTGTGTTCCACTTAAGGATGTTATTTTCACCAACGCCAGCATTTAGCCTTATTTTAGCCTGCCTTGCTTGTTAACTGGACAGCCCTAATGTATCTACAAATCAACCCCATGGCACTAATGCTTACAATAATCTATTACCAGCAATGGGTTAAACTAAAGTTATTATTGACCATATAAAGAGCATCTTCCTATAGCCTAAAGACAAATAATGCTTTGACAATTTGAATAGGCTACTTACTGTATATTGTTAGGTTAAATAATTATTTAGTATAATAGTAGTATTAAAAAAATAACAATACAGAGAATTTTTCTTTATATTAGATATTACATTTACACAATCTTACTAATAACTAATTTAATAAAAATTATAGTTTATATATGTAAAAGTGTTACTATACCTTTTTTCTACTGTATGACTTTAAATAAGAAATAGTTGTCTTTAGGTGATCAAGTCAGTAATGAACTGAAGTCACTGGCGTACTGTATGCGTATAGTGAAAATATCCCTATTTCATGTGAATCCAAGACATTCACTAATCTCCTATGTGGCTCTAAGAATATAATGAGTTTAGTTTCCTCCTTAAAAGCAAACGATTCATGTAATATTTGATGTGAATAAATCATTTTTCAGACACACACTGAGACTTATTAGTGGTGAAATCATAGCAGGGATCTAAAAATCATATGGGATTAGCAGTCACATTGCTACAGCAAGTAAAATTAATCATTTGGGTTCATCAAACATGCAATGTCTTCCACACTCAGTTGCACAGTTACATATATTCTTCAAAGATTCCATAAATGGAGGGTCTGAACATGCAAAGGATGGAAAATGTTTCATTTCCCCCCCTAATAATTCTAAATGTATTTTACTGTCTATAAATACGGAGGTGATACCAGTAGAAATTAGCTACAGGTGGGTGTACAGGGGCTTTAACTCCAGTCTATCTAGTAGCACATTTCTGCCATTGGGATAGTATATTACTTAAGTGACCGCTACACTACTTAAGGTCTGACCGTAACCACTCAGCTAGGTTGCTCTAATCTCCCTTTCACAGCAGAGGACGACCTACATCTGGAAACCGGTTGCTGTCGTTCGACTCTAATCAACACAGAAACCACTTGTGATGCAAACAGCAGCTCATACACACTTTTGTAATTTCACCCAAGACAATTGGAAAAGTGGCCCTCTTTTATTGTTGTCCTGAACACTGCAATTACAAAACAGTCAGTCAAATCAATGCATTTTAGGGTGGCAGATTACGCCGTGACTGGTGGAGGTAATAAAGGAATAAACTTCTAAATGGGTGCAGACCTTTATTTTAACTGCACTTTAAATGGTTGTTTTTTATGATTAGGGTTTTAACCGTATCACCTGGTTTGTTTATAATTCACACCCATGTTAATTGCATTTGCTTTCCCCCAAGTTATCCCGTGACATTATTCTTTTGAGAGTTGTCACACACAAAAGCGGAGCCGCTTTCTTCTGCCCACAGCCTTTTTAACGAGTTCCCAGCTGCCACTGCTGTAGCCGTGACACAAAGTAACTGTTGAAATGCTTTGCTGTGTCAGGCTCAACAAAATTCTATTCCCCCGAGCGAGCCCCTTTTCAGACTGCTGGGTCGGCACTACATAAGGCTTTCATTTGAGGTACAAACCTCATACACCTTTTTTGAGAGTATCTGTGTGTAGCTGTGTCCCTTTAAGGTTTTTTCAGTGCCCCGAGAATGCTAAAAACATGACATGAATTACAGCTATCTGTCCATGAGTGTCAATCAATGTCACTGAGTGCAGGAGGGACAACACAATTTTTCATGCACATGGGTCTGTTTGTGAAGAGCCTTTGACCTATTGCAAACTGATCATGTCCATGCTACCTGTTCATGCTTTAACATAGACAATGTATTGATGTACACTGCTATAACACCCCCAGCCCTCATTGTTTATGTTTTGAACACAGGCTGTAGGGTAGAACATGGGGTGAGCCTTTGTGCTCTGTAGAGTAGAGAAGAACGATAGCAACTCAGCAGTCTTGCGGAGTAGGGGCATGCACTGTCTATGAGTTTCAAACCAAATCAATAACATTTTGGTAACACACATAAATCAAGTGTCCCTTTAAAACTGCAGAACAGGAGTTGTTTGAAAATACATAAATAATGTTTGGACTCAGAGATGACTACAAGCTAGCAGGTGCAAATTTAAAATTAATGTGTTGGTTATGGTTATGGTTATAATACTGTCATTCTATACTGTATATATATAAAAAAGAATAACTAAGGCATCATGTATAAGCTGCAAGGGGTTGGATACATAATTGGCTACAATATACATTAGCTGGAAGCTGCAGTTTAGAAGCTAAACTCACCTCGCCCTGTGCTGTAGTGCTGCAGTTTGTCACTGTACACTGCATCCTTAGTGTAAGCCCTTTTCCTGGGAGAGAAAGACATGAAACAGTAAGTAAGATATATAGATTTACAGACAGGAGGGAGTGAAGGCCTATTTCTGTCTGTGTGTCTCAGCTTGGCCTGGAGAGGACCATTGGAAAATTGAAACAGTTGCTGAGGGTTAGTGATGGCAAATGAAGCTTATGAAAATGAGCTGATTTTTAATTAGAGCCTGATAGGATCGCAGTGCTTTTCATGTGTCTCCTCTGCCTGAGCATCAAACGAGCGCTGGCTGTTTGATGAATGCCATTCAAAGTAACACACAGAGCTGCAAATCATTTTAGTGACTTTTTTTTCTTCTTTTTTTTTTAGAAACACAGCACAACATGGCGGCATGATATATTGTTTGAAAACAACACTAACAGGCCATCTGTACTTAAACCTTCTCTGTGTAGAACTGAATATTCAAGTTACAATTTGAAAATCCGACCTACTTCCCCTCGCCATCCAACACCTTTTCCTAGACAGTTGTTTTGCTATGAACCGGTGCGATTCAAAGCATACATATTTATAGCGCACACATATCCCAATTTAAATCTAACTAGTCCTTCATCTGTCTCAAGGAAAAGGTGTCACACAACAGATGTGCTGCATTACCAGATGCACGAAGATTTATGGCTCTGTAGACGCGGCTAGTGCGGCAAATGAAAGAAATCAGATGTCTCGGTCTCTCCTGGAGCGGCGGTGCTGGTGCTGCGGTGGCGTGCAGATGACTTGTAATATGGACGCGGAGGGAGGAAAGGGTCATTACCTGCTGCAGACGATGGAGATAGCCACCAGAGAAACCAGGAAGACCACCCCTGCCGCTGCAGAGCCTGCTATCAGGGGAAGCTGTTCCCTCAATTCTGATTTGAAGTCATCTACATAAAACAATACACACACACACACACACACACACACACACAAGGAAAGGTGAGGTACGGAGAGTCAGTGTGTCATGAGATGTCCACCTTTAACACTTGTGTTGTCCTTCGGGTTGCTAAACCTAATTCTACAGCTCACACACACATATGATGTGCACTGCTGGCACAACAAGGTGTTGTGTTTGAAACACGAGGACAACAGCAGGGTTAAATGGCATAAAAAAATAACATAAATACATAAAGCGATATTATTAAGGACATCATGAGGGTTAACAAGGCTGACAGACAATACTCCCACTAACAGGAGACACAAAGAGAGAGAGAGAGAGAGAGAGAGAGAGAGAGAGAGAGAGAGAGAGAGGATCAATAGGAAGTTCACTTGTGCACTTGTGCAACCTGATCATTAATATTTTAAGAAGTGAGCTAATGGAATATCATATCGCTGAGCTTTTTTTAGTTCACGTAAAATTTGAGAAGTTCAGGATGATACTTGTTACTAGCTTCTAGTTCAGTACTGTTTCAGCTCCATAAAGCCAGTGTGAAGGGCCTCCTAAGTCAGCTGGTCTAAGAATTTCAGTCAGAACATCTGACCCAACCTCGGACCAGTTATCTGGTCCAGAAAAATCCAGAAAATATGGGAAACCTATTGTTCCCAAAACAGACATCCTACAGTATTGCTGTTTACAGTACACACACACACACACACACACGCACACACACACTGTATACAGGTGTGTGTGTGTGTGTAAAGCCTTTGACAATCTGCCACAAAATGAAAAATTAGAATACACTGCAAGAGAAAAACAAGACTGCGAGTATAGCAGCCAAATACATCTTAAAATCCTATAATCTGAGACAGGACAACAATGAAACATATTTGTCATACTGATTGTTTTTGTATGTCATGCCAATAAACCACTTTTAAAGTGAATTTAATTTAATTAGAATGCGTGTCAGAGATGGAAAGGTGGATGCGACTGGGTAAAGTTAGGAAAAGCAAAATGGGGTCTTCTGATGATTGGATGTCAAAGTGCACCTCGGAATGCTTTAGTAGGTGATTCACAGTCCCACATATAAGCCCAACCATAACCCTGTTGCAGCCTGAGAGAGAATAACAGCAGTTCAAAGGAGAGCCTAAATGACAGCAGATTCCCCACTCATCTCCTTTTGCCAGTCATTCCTCAAATGCGGCGCCGGCAGCGCTAGCAACTCAAGCTTTAGCATGCTGCAGGCAAATCAGACGCCTCTAAATCCAATCCTCTGTGTAGAAGGGGCCTATTGGATTAAAGCGATAAAGGGAGAACTAATGCATCTTCGGGAGCAGTCGCACAGTCTGGATATGTGAAGAAACTAAATGTGACAGGAATTGCTCACACTTTAAACCTGCGCATTTATCAAATGGGCTTCAGCCAAAACCCTGTGAAGAATGTTCCAGATGCCGGGGGCTTCCAGGCAGCACTGGCCTGTCCTCTTTTGATGCATATTGGGTGCGAGAGGTCCGAATATATCTCCCACTCGCCCCACATGAGAATGGTGATTTTCCCTGACAGACAGAAATCACACGCGCTCTCCTAAAAGTAAATAGGCTCCATTACAATCAGTTAGGTCTCAGTGCCTCTGCCTATTAGGCAACCGGAGAGCTGTGACATAAGTCACCCCGCTGATGGGCCAATCACGTCTTTCTCATCACACCTGCCAATCAAATCGCGTGCGGTCGAGCGCGGCCGCCTGCATGAGGGTGTGTGTGTGTTTGCGTTTGCGAGAAGATGAGGGGAAGATGAGATGAGTGTGGGGGTCTGGAAACGTGCCTGCACGATGACAAGGGGGATTACATGTAGTGGTGGGGGGCCGAGATGGAGGAATATGGCCGGAAGAGGAGAGATGACACTCCACAAGGCAAGGTGAGGGTAGCGTGAGTGTGCGTGGGGGGCCCCAAGGGGCCAGAGTGTGTATAAGGCAATAAAAGCATGTGCTATGTTACCATGAGTCTTCACAGACAGCCATGAGAGGGGGTGAGACAGGCTAACATGAGACAGGCAATGGCAGGACTATAAATAGTCATCTGGCCCAGTGCTGTCAAAACCCTGGTGGGCTTCAGAAGTGTCCACCTGCGAATAACTTAACGATAGTTCCCACCGAGGCCCCGTCCTGACGGAAGGTCTCCACATTGTGTCACTAAGCTGCAGCGATGTTGTGCTTGTGATGAAAGCCTCCACCACCACCCCCCATGCAGCAGCTTGGTAGATTAGTTTCCTAGGGCCAAATCCAACGGGGGAAAAATAAATAAGACCTAGATTTGCTGAGTGTAATAACTCCCCCTCCCCTTTTCCTTCCCTCCCTCCACAACCCCACCTGCCCTCTGTGTGTGCAGGCTTCTAATCCAGGCAGGGTATGATGTGAACATCAAGGACTTTGACAACTGGACTCCTCTCCATGCAGCTGCCCACTGGGGAAAGGAGGAGGCGTGCCGGATCCTGGTGGAGAACCTGTGTGACATGGACCTGGTGAACAAAGTGGTGGGTCCCCCTTCCCCTTGGCCCCCCATCTTTCCCCGCCATTTGCTCTCGTGATGTTTCTGACCTCTCTCTTGCTCTCTCTCTTTCTCTCCTCTCTCTTTCTTTTTTTCCCTTCTCCAGGGCCAGACGGCGTTTGATGTAGCGGACGAAGACGTTATCGGCTACTTGGAGGAGCTACAGAAGAAACAGACTCTGGTATGTCATTCGCAGAACAGGAAGTAGTCTCTAGCTGCCTGCCCTCTAGCCTGTCTCTAGCCGCTGTGCTGACGAGTTGTAGTTGTTAGCTAGCCGCGTTTAATAAGTTGTAGCTGTTAGCTGTGCTAATGAGTTTTAGCTGTTAGCTGTTAGCTGTGCTGAGGAGTTCTAGCTGTTAGCTGTGCTGAGGAGTTCTAGCTGTTAGCTGTGCTGAGGAGTGCTAGCTGTTAGCTGTTAGCTGTGCTGATGAGTTCTAGCTGTTAGCTTTGCTGAGGAGTTCTAGCTGTTAGCTGTGCTGATGAGTTCTAGCTGTTAGCTGTGCTGATGAGCTCTAGCTGTTAGCTGTGCTGAGGAGTTTTAGCTGTTAGCTGTGCTGATGAGCTCTAGCTGTTAGCTGTGCTGAGGAGTTTTAGCTGTGCTGAGGAGTTTTAGCTGTGCTGAGGAGTTTTAGCTGTGCTGAGGAGTTTTAGCTGTGCTGAGGAGTTT
>JAODUG010000009.1:1692294-1707799 GCA_027564795.1 Aphredoderus sayanus
AGAGATACAGTATACCCATGCTAACCACATAGAGATACAGTATACTGTACCCGTAGTAACCACATAGAGATACAGTATACCCATGCTAACCACATAGAGATACGGTATACTGTACCCGTAGTAACCACACAGAGATACAGTATACCCATGCTAACGACATAGAGATAGACTATACCCATGCTAACCACATAGAGATACAGTATACTGTACCTGTGGTAACCACACAGAGATACAGTATACCCATGCTAACCACATAGAGATACAGTATACCCATGTAACCACATAGAGATACAGTATACCCATGCTAACCAGACAGAGTAGACCCTAGCTAACCACACAGACACATTATACCCATGCTAACCTCACGTATATACAGTATACCAGGATAGGACCCATTAACTGATACTCTATTAATGTTTATTTATGTATAATCATCATCATGCATTAGGAATACACATTGATTACCTTAAATCTGTTTTTACCCATGTACACCCATTTGTAACAGAATGAGCTATGTTTAGCTACATAATGTGGGCTGCAGCTAGTAGATGTCGCCTCTTACTAGGGTTAGCATTGGTTGCCTCTATGCCAGCAGGTGTCACTATACAGTCTAATAATCACAGTTCTTTTGACCAAATTGACCCAAGCCCTCTCTCTCTCTCACACACACACTCAATAACACACACACACACACACACACACACACACACACACACACCACGCCAAGCAACAGAGACATATACTGTATACACACACACACACACACACACACACACACACACACGCACACACACACCACAGCCAAGCAACACAGACACACACACACAATCTCAACATCACTCCTCTCCAATTTACTCTCAATCCCGGCCCTCCATGCTGGTTGTTGCCACCCTGCTCACCCCCAGCCTTGGCCCCCACTTAACTCTCCCCTAATCACGCCGCCTCCCCGCAAAGTGAAAGCCGCTTTCCACTCAAACTTATTTTCCCTTCACGTTATCAGCGGAGAATATCCCTCTCCCAGTTACTTAAGATCTCCCGTAACTTATTGCAGTTTTAGTTTTCACTCCCATGTTTAACTTTCCTCTCCCCCTGGTTTTTAAAATGTACTCCTTCAAACTGTCTAAAATATAGAACGCCAACGCTCTGTTTGACAAAACACAATAGGGGCAAAGAAGTGTGTGTGTGTGTCTGTGTGTGTGTGTAGGCAAATTATTGTGTGAGTGGGCATGTGAGTGGTGAGCATGTTTGCGTGTACGTGCCATCATATATTATGCCTGCTCTGTCCTCTGGTGGTATGGCCAGGTCAGTGGGCACTTGCCTTACAGGGACTTCATATTTTATTCATCACCAAATAAGTACAGCCAATGTGTCCACATGAGACACAAGGAGATGGAGAGACAGAGACAACGACAGAGAGAGGGAGAGAGAGAAAGAAAAGCACAGAAAATGGGCAGAAAAAGCAGAGGCATATACATCCCCCCACCTCTCTCTCTCTCTCTCTCTCTCTCTCTCTCTCGCTCTCTCTCTCATATATACAGTATACAGTATAAGAACAGACAGTATTCTTAATGGAGCTTGTGGTGTGTGGGCGTGTGCCTATATGGGTGTATATAGAGCTAGTCCATTACACATTCACCTGAGTAACCCTGATGTGTCCTCGCTTCACACCACTGGAACTAATGAGATGGCTGCTTGTGCAATTCTTCAAAATTAACCCTAAAGGTCACACACACAGATGTGCACACACACACTGCCCCCTGTGATATACAGTATGATACAACCCATTCATTCTCCTCCTTCAAAAGTCTATACTGTAAGAAGTGAATATGACTGTGTATGTGTGTGTGTGTGTGGGTGTGTGTGCGCTCAAGCAAATACGCGAATTCAATTGTAAGTGAACAAATGAAGCAGAGATGTTAAGCAATAATGCACTTTACTGCACAATGCAATACTGACCTTTTGCTAAACCTCTGACTCTGTAGCTTCCTTTAACATTCAGTAAAAAATAACCCATTGTTTGCAGCCTGGTACCGGATCAGCTTTTTCCATTGTTTCTCAAAGACACAGTACTGCAGGATCACCATCTCTACCGGTAATATGTGTTCTCAAGTTACCGCAGCAGGCAGAATGTAATTATTCTAGTGTTTAATGTAATATTTAATAACATTTTGGATTAAAACATGGAATACATTGTACTTTAGAGTAAACTATACAAACAATAAACACAAGTAACCTGAGACTAATCTGAGAAAAGTAGCATTTTTATGAGAAATAAATTCATGATGGCTGACAGGCAACCCAGGTTACTGGTCATACACACTGCAAACTAGGAGTAAAGTCATGGAGAATGTCTGCGGGAGGTCTTAACACTGACATGCCAAGGTTAACTATACTGTGGCATTAAACAATAGCAGTGGTAGCAACACACTATACAAACCACAGCGCCATAAATGATGACATGGATTGAATAATGCATTTGCCCACTGACTGATCCATGTGGTATGTATACTCATTATATATGACACAAACGTTCAGAATATAAACTGCAATTACAATGGGAATTGTATGACTGAAATAAACCAGAAGTTTGACATCATGATGTACTCTACCATCATTATAACCTAGTGGCTGCGTGTGTGTGCATGCGTGTGTGTGAGAGAAAGAGACAAAGAGAGAGAGAGAGAGAGAGAGAGAGAGAGAGAGAGAGAGAGAGAGAGAGAGAGAAAGAGAGTTGGTGAGTGAAAATAAGACCTTGCCTCGATCCCAAGACGTAACATTGCCTTGAGCTGATCTGCACACACACACACACACGCACACGCACACACCCCAGACACACAAGAGGTTCACACGTCTCAGCAGCAAGGCCAGTAAGGTAGGTTCTACCGGTGAGTAACAACACATTTTCCCTGAAGCAGAGCACTCTCTGCCTGAACCTTTACAACAGCAGTGGCTTAAAAAGTCGGCGAACACAGACAGGAGAGCCTGGAGCCTGGAGGCTCGCAGCACAGAACAGGCCTCTATGGAACACCATTGTGGAAGTCTCCACACCGTAGGTCTTACCACACAGCCCCCCCTCCTCATACAAAGAATAATATGTGTTGGCTCAGTATGAGGCTCATCAAACAGGGAATACCTTTGAAGCTACATTATTTGGCACAGGGGGAGTCGGGGTGTTGTGTTCATGTTTGTATCCCCTTCAGACGGCAGGAATGAGGAAAAGGCGGTGTGGGGCATGAGCCAGGTGAGAACGCTCTAGCAGGACTCCAGAGCCAGATGGGGTTTTGTGCGTCTGCCGAGCTGTAAACAACCATTAATGCTATTTCTGCATTGTATTGATTCGGGCTACATTTTCTTTTTTTTGATTTTGTTTTTATGTCCCTGATATTTCAGAAACTATTTCAGGCAGCAATGACCTAAAATATTTCATTCAGCAGGCAATCAGAATGGAGTAATAAAACTAAATCACTAGATAACAATGGTGCTATAAAAACGACAGAAAGGCATATTAAAGTCATTCATTATTGAGAATGACAAACAGAACAACTGAAGAAATAAAACAAGGGTGAGATTGACAATTTTTCTCATCTCCAAATAAGATCTCAGGTTTTCCCACAATGCTAGACGAGTATGTGTGTGTGTGCGTGTGTGTGATATCCAAACTGCTAGGTTGAATACTATCTAGGTTGTTTATCTGAGGCAAACTGACAAACTCAAGGCCTCTGCTCCTTCCTTGCTTCATACTGTAGTTGTGCACAGTGTTTTATAATGTGCCACAGCTGACAATATGCATATTGAACCGACTGCATGCTAAGCTTCATGCTTTATAAGCTGCAAGAAGCCAAAACAACCTGTGCCAGAAGTGCAACTAAAGCTACAGAACAGAAGCTACAGATCTCCCTCTTCTGTGACCTGAGATAGATGGAAATATGTAGTTATAAAATGACTAGAAGACCACTAATACAGTAATTGTTTTATGTGTTACAGTTCCATGCAGATTTACTGTTTACTGTTTAGTGACTTTATTAAAAACAATCTCTATCTCTATATTCAAAAAGTGATTCTGCAGCAGGTTTACCTGTAGGTTTCAAATCTAGACAACAGCCACAACCAGGCTATGTATGCACTGATACTAAAAACCATTATAAAGAAAAACACCGTTAAAAGTTGTGTAGGCCTATAGTTTTGGTTTTGCTATTACATATTTTAACCACTGAATGAAACCCTTAATGTGATTTCATTTGACATTATTACCTAAATTCACCACCACTAAACGCATGATGACAATAAAGCCCTTTGGAACTATGGCTTCAGTAAAGTGTCTATATTATTTTGTGAGTATTACACATACACACCAAGCAGGTGCAGGACTACTTGAACTTCAACAACTCGCAATACCAGCTGGCACTGCTCAAGACACAAAAATACACACACCATGTGTATACAGATGAGAAAAGACCCTCTAGACTTCCTTTAAATCTTTACACACACACACACACACACACACACATACATGCGCAGTATACGCACTTAGCTAAGAGGTTATTCATAGAAGTCATGCTCATTCAGGAAGAGCATTGTTTGGCCGTTTCTGCCACATCTGATTCGGAGTGTATCAGCCTGAGGACAAAGTCATGCTCCCCAGAGCGTTAAAAGCCCTCTTTACACGTGTGTAAAACGCATCATAAACACCCAGAACTCGCCACAACAGCCGTGGTCCTTCCCCGGCAGCCGCTGCAAGATTCATGCTAACAGAAAAGGGCTTCTTGGTTCTTCAGTGAATCCCAGCAGGGAGAAGCCCATCAATGTATGTATGTAATGTAGGACAGTCAAGCTTCTGAAAGTATGGGTCTAACCTATAAAAGCAGAACATTGTTCTATATTGTAGGACTTGCCAGCTTCTTTAACTCCTTGCAGGTACAGTACATGAAACTACCTGAAACTATAAGTAGTTCCCTGTAAATTATAGAAGAAAGCCCAGAGCAATTCAATCCTCTCTGCTCCTCCTCCCCATTTCATCCTAATGCCTCCACTTCCCTGCATAAACGTATCATTATGGAGTCATTATGTCTGTGGTCTCCCCAAAGTCTCCTCTTATAGGGACCTAGGTAGGCTGTTGAGAGCCCTGCATAAGACCATTACGCCATTAAGTCATCGTGAGTCGCGACACTGAGAAAATAATATCTGTAATAGGGGCAAGGCGGACTCTTACCCTGCCTGTCTATATCAGTCTGCCTGTGTGTGTGTGTGGTGTAGTGGAACTATCCATTTATTTTCAGGATTGCTTAATTACTGCCTGTTCACGTTTCATGAAATGTCAAAAGGTAAAGCAGTTTTTATATGGAAAGAAACATGTCTAGCTGTGTGTGTTGTAGTTTACTACAGTGTCCTGTACATTCTGTTTAGTGTTGGCAGTTTGTTACTTACCCCAGAATTAGGATATGCTGTCCAGCCAAGTTCAGCGGTAGCCACCCGTGTGTCCATTAATGTCTCTGCAGCCAAAAGAAAAGAAAAGATACAAATCAAGAAGAAAGAGAGGAAAAGAGAGAGGGACAGGGTTAGTATAAAAAACATATCATAGTTGAACTGCATTCAAGGCCCAGTGGGCCAGTGTCTGTCTCCAATAAGCACTTGACACTATCATGAATGAGCAGAGACCAGATGAATCCCTCACAGCTGCTCGCCCGCCTCAGCTTGACTCTTCTTAAGACATGGGAACAAAGCTTTGGCACTTTGTTGGAGGCAGTGTTCAAGAGTCTCTGTCCCCGCTGTCTTGTAGACTTGTATATGTTTAGAGTGGGTTTAGAAGTATATGCATTTTATTTTTGTATGTGTGTGTGTGTGTGTGTGTGTGTGTGTGTGTGTGTGTGTGTCACATTGTTAAAGCAGGTTGTCTCAGTGAGAAGGAGGCTCTCAAGGGGGAAGGCTATTTCACTTTGTTAATGCCATTTAAACAACAGGAGAGACTTTCGACATTAGTCTCGTAAAATCAAGCTTAACACATAACGACTTTGGCACGGTAGTGTTGGTTAAGTGGTACACCCCAGGCAGTGTCAGACCAGTCGAAATGTGTAGTTACCGTATGAGAATATTCCTCCTCACACCTTATGTGAACATTATAACAAATGGCATATTAGTTGAAAATTGATAGCCATAGTATTGCCCAGGCAAGAAAGCTCTGTGACAGTAGACGTCAGTGCCAGGTAAGAACATAACTGGGGGTAAAAAAAAAAGTCCATCATTTTGCTCTCTTTGGATTTATTTGTAATCCTCAAGGTGTCAAAGCTGGCCACACATCAAAGAAAGGAGACAGAAGGCATTGAGGGCCCCTCTCTCTCTGTCTCCCTCCATAGCTCTGTGGCACACCACAGACAAATAAGCTTGGCAGCTCTCCCAAGGAGTTTGGCAGGCCTGTTTTGATTAATATCTGTCTTGTTGACACTTCGGGAGACATCTGATATTGCTGCAGGTAAGAAAGAAGTCTTACCGGGAACTGATGTTCATTCTCCCCCCCTCCCCTCCCTTGTCATCCATCTCCTGCACAGATTTATAGATTGATGAGGCATATGACAAGATAGCCTTCTCAGTGTTGTAATGATTCATAATTGTCCCTGTAACAGACAGTTTATTTACTGGGCCCGGCACTCCCATCTTACTGAGAGCAAACCGGCCATATTTCACTTTCTTTGATTTCCTCCTGCCACAACATGCCCTCAACTGCGTTTGTCGTCCCCAAATAGACAAAAGATGGGCGAGCAGCTCGAATGATATGTCTGAGCCTGCGATTACAGCCCGATAAGCACGGAGGAGCATTCTTGTGTTGTACTGTGGCTGTTGTCCCACGAGGAGGTGGGGGAGCTGATGGTTGGGCTGTTTGATAAGTTAGAACTAACACTCTGATTAAATACAGACACAAACCAACATATGTTGTCCTCCTTCAATCCCCAGCCCTCAGTGAGATTTCACAGACAAACACCTGCAGCTGGTGCCTCTTTTGGAATGGTGCCAGAATTCACCGTGATTTGGAAATAGCTCGGCGCGATTGTTCACCCCAAGGCTCGGAAGGGCGGGGCGGGGTGCATGGGAGGGAGGGGGTGTAGTTACACCGAAGATGAGTGACAGGCCAATGGCAGGACAGAAATAGGCTATTCATTCATTCGGTCATGTCCACAGTATTGGAACCAATTAGCCCAGGTAATTCAGCTCTTCACACACTTACTGTACAGACGGCACACTAATGCACACACTCTGACAAAGCATTTGGTCGTGTTCTTAGACAGCGACGGGCTTGTTCATACCAAGTTCCCCTCAGATTATTTCAATTTCCCTCACATCGACACTCCCATCACAGCCATCTAAGCTTTAGCCGGCCTGCGTGCCTGTCCGCATAGCCATTGTCACTGGTGACATAGAAATACGTTTGGCTAGCTGGCATCACAGACACCAAAAAACCCTTCCTCGGGGAATATCACTGGAGCTTTTGTCAAATCGCATCGGCACTGGGGCAGGCCATTACACATGTCCTTCTTTAAACGGGAGGGGAGAGAGGGATACGGTATAGTGGAAGCAAAAAAGGTTAAAAGCCCACAGGGACACATGGATTGTGTCATGTGACCTATGCTAGCCATTAGCCATATGAGTAAATGCAGAAGGCTAAGTGTTATAAGTGGTGGGGTGAGCATCAAGCCGCAGCTCAAACACCTGTCCATATACACTGGATTTGGAAGACGTCCCTGGTGTATTTCTCAAGATAAAGGGTCTGGTCTGGGGGTGGCTGGGTTATGCGCTCTTATGTGAAAATCAATTTATGGACATCAAATGTTAATGAGTGTCTGACATTTCTGTAACACTTGGCTCCATCAATCACTGAGATGTTTAATCCTTTTGACTGTGATCTTTTTTTGTGTGGGGCAGATAACTTTGAGATCAGCTTGCAGTTTCACACAAATTTCCCAAATCCCATGTAGGCTAATTTGCTGGTCTAAAACAAATTTGCTTGCAACTTAATTGCCTTCCACCTATTGGAAGCAATTTAATCTTCCTCTCTTCAACTCTCCCTCACTCACGGCATACCCTGTAGTTTCACACCAGACTAACTTCACTTAAAAGCCTCTTAAACAATTAGTTCCTCATTTTTCTGGTTGGTTCGCCTGATTCAGATGGCAATTACTGCATTGACCACACCCTATATATTCTCCATAATTGTATGCAACTCTGTGATTACATAAGGTGAGACACTTCCTCGTGTTTGAAAGCTAGCCTTAAGTAACCACCTTTCCTCCCCCCAATTTAGATTTTGCTACGTCAGCAGCGATAAATTACACACAGCAGGTTCAGAAGCAGTTCAGTTTGTGAGACATTGATAAAAGCAGCTTCTTGGACTGTGTACTCCAGCTCATAAATCTATTGGAAAACAATAGCCTGCAGGTTTCAAATAGGATGTCCGTAAATGGTTTCAACGAGCCGCAAGGATATGCGAAATGACGACCCCATGAGTATTAGCTAGCCTGGTTACAGAAATAGCTGTTGGCTGACTAAACATGTGACACGCAAGCTAAATCCAGTCAAAAACAAGGTCCAAAAACTAACTAGTGTCCATTCCCAGAAAACCCTGGTCCTACGTATCAGCTGCACATCGTAGATCAATACCGGTGAGCAATTTTGGAAGAGCGAGCAACAGAGAACAAAAAGGAAGAAGGAGAAAACAAGAAATGGTAGGAGGAGGGAGACTGCATTAAACATTGATGGGGCCCCATGTTCCAGATCGATAAGCCAGCCCTCTTCACACAATTACATGTCAGCAAGCAGTCGCATGATACATCATACAGACGCATGGGATTATACATGGCTAGCTCTCAGGCCAAAGGCCAGCTATAGTGAGATCCATTTAAAGAAAATAAATAAAGACATACCAGAAATGAAATGCTTAATCTATTCTGCTCCTTTATGCATTTATCCATGTTTCATTAAGAGGTGTAAAGGCCAACGTGGACTTATGCCTGTGTAATTTCCCCTCTTTGTGTCCACGTGTGCTATGCATGTGGGTCAATAAGACGTGCCAAAGCCACCTTGCTCGTCGGTCAATACTGCAGACAAATCTCCCCCGACACCCTCCCTCATCAACCCATAACATCATTGCATCTCAGCAATTCACTTAATCCCACCCACCCTCCTTATTTGAAGGATGTCGGGTGCACTTTGTAATGCAATGAGACAATCATGCTGCTTGTTGCCTTCTGACTGAGCAACACACGAAAAATAAGATCCCACTCTTTTGGTGACCGTGTTTAAGGAGGGGTTTAACTGTTTGCAGATATGGGAAGAAAACAATGGAGGGCAAAGAGACAGAGAGAGAACTTGAGGGACTGACAGAGACAGAGAGAGAGAGAGAGAGAGAGAGAGAGAGAGAGAGAGAGAGAGAGAGAGAGAGAGGAGGAGGAGGTGCAGACATAAAATTAACAGGATTGAAATGAGCACTTAACAATGACGGTGCCCCCATGGTAGCCTGCTGAGCCTGGCATCTTAACGCCACCCTGAAAACAAACTGACAATAGGCGACAACGCTGAAAACAGCTGCATATCCCAAACTAATCAGCCAGCCACTCAGGGGATTTGTGAAAAAAAGGGGAAGATTTTGACTGAGTGAAATATTTTGAAAACAAATGGAGGGGAAATTCCCTTGTAGAAATGACTGACTTCTTAACCCCCCTCGGGAGCCCCTATTAAGACACATCACCCTGGGAAATACATATTTTAAAAGCCCCTGGCGCAATTGGTCAGAATTGGAAACCAAAAAGGTTGCTGCCTGACTGCTTATTGGATTGAAGACACAGCTTCTCAAGATCAACTCAGGCGCAGTCTGGCTTGGAACTGATTTGAGACCAGTGATTGGATTTGGGTTATGCATTTTGGTAGTACAGTACAGTGGGCGATTTAACCACATTATACAGTACAGTATGTGAGTCAGAGAGAGCTAATCTGTAGCATTTTAAAACCAGTTACATTTTAAAGCCATTTACACTGAATCACTTTCATTTTAATAAAAAAAAAACACAGAACCTTCAAAAGAACGACATCAAGGGGAAATATATCACTTCTTTGTCTCCCAGAAGACAGGCATGACAATGTGGCAGATTTGAAAATGGAACAGAAAATAATCTGCCATCTTGCGAGACATTAGTGCTTGAGTGATGGCCTACACACATTTTGTGTCACCGTGCCAAAGACAGAACTATATTAACAGGCGCCCAAATGTCTCAGTAAATACAGTAAATACGCACACGCAGTTATCACAGTGTTCCCAGGTCCTAGTCATAGATTCATAGTGAAGTGAAAGTACACGTTTCAACACTAAAGAGACAGGAAGACTAGATGGGGAATGAGGGTAGAGATAGGAGGGATTGGAAGGGGGTGGTTGGGTAGAGGTGTGACATTAGCAGCAGATGTCAGGAGGCATGTTTCCACAAGTGACACAATTAATATGCATGCAATATAATTAAGTGGTTGATGAGGTCACTTGGAATGTGACTCTCTCTCAGCCCTGCATGTCTGACCCTTCGGATTTTGAAAGGTATACCAAGTAATACTGAGATTCACGGACACAAAAAAGAGAGACAGAAAAGTAGTTGAACGACCACAAAAATGATTGTCTAAGACAATCTAGCCTGAGGCCATGACAAAGAAACAAATATACTGTATCTTCACACAATAGGGTCAAATATAGGCTAGATAAAGGTGGACATTTTAGTGTCCTTTTGACTATAGTAAGCCAGTCACTTTACCTCACTTTGCCAGTACATTCCGGTCATCGTTTCATCCAGTGACTAACAGTGGATACAAATCTAAGCATTAATAGGAACAGCCCTGTTACAGTATACTGCAGTGCCATACTTAACCATGGAATGTCATGAAATAATTAGGAAGAAACTGATGGGGCCATGCCAGGGATCGAACCCAGGACTGTTGGCTGGGAGTGGGGCACTACAGCTGCCTAGCAAGGCTACCTGCCTGGAGATCCACCAGACTTGTTGTTTAAGGGGAGGACAAGAACACAGCGGTGCCCACAGAGGGGATATTTGCCAAGCAAGCAGGTACACACCCAGAGCACGCATCCCAGATTTAGTGGTCAGCCTCTTAATCAAAACTACACTAACAGGTGTTATGCAGAAACAGCACATTCACCCCCTCCCCATATCCTCTCTCGTCATTGGTCAGGGGAAGAGGTTAGGCACATCATTTGCATTCATTAGCATTACATTAGCAGACAGAGTGATCTTTAGAAACCAGGCTGCCGGAGAGTGTCATCTTTAATTCATCATAACCCACCCCCACCCACCGCCAACGCTCGCTCTCTTTACCTCCACCACACCTCCATCCACCCCCCACCTTCTTCCCTCCATCCTAGCACATCCTGTCTCCCTCTCGGTCCTTATCCAGATTTTACTCTTCCTTCCTGAGCTCAATATACAAATTAAACAAAAACTCACACACTGAAATTAAGGGCTAAATAGTCTATTCCAAAAATGACACTGGTGTGAGAGCTCAAATGCATACTGCATGTGCACATGTCCGTGTTCTGTTATTTACACATATGTGTGCATTCATTGTTGTGCATGTGAGGAAAGAAAAATACCTTCTAGTTTGACACTGACCCTTTAACACTAAAATATTTAATAATATTCAAGTCATTCAATCGCTGTTGTGTTTGCTGTGAGAAGGGGTTAAGACGCACTGTATTTTTATGCCTACAAACCAATGTGGGTCACGCAAATCTAATATACAGTATCGTGAAAGATATCACATATCTATTTCATAACACAAGCACTAGTTTCAGGCCAAAGTGCCTGGATATTAAAATGTCCAGAAATAGGCATAATCAAATAAACCTATCGGTTGTAGTCGTGTTCAGCATTCTGAGAAAAATATAGGATATTTTATATGTATTTCACTCTCTCCCTCACGCACACGCACACCGACACACACAAGGGTTAGATCTATATACTACAGTAACAAAATCCCCTTCCTTGTACATTTCCCCCAGCGATGCTGGCATCAATGACACCATCGAGGGAATTCTGCAATTCCATTAGTAGACCATAATTTAACTTGGATTCTCTCAAGGACCAATCAGAAGACAGTTGTGCGACAGCCCATTCCCATGAGGAGTAAACAGAGGACAACAGGCATTACATAAACACACATATCAATATACTATACACTGACACTCACCTCCCCCCAAAACACCCAAACAGGCATAGACATACACACATATTTACACACTGATCACTGATAACAACAGATATTTGAACATGCAAATAAGAAGGAGCTTATTTACATGCAATACAATTGCATTTTGTATTAACAAAGGTGTAGAACCTTTAGGCCTAAAGCGTCTCAAGCATTTCTATATTGAACTGTACAGTATCTCACGTATTAACATCTTCTAACCCTGCTTGTTGCAGCAGGCCACACTAGTAACAGTGATCCAACCATAATCCACATGGAGGCACTGCTAGCCTCCCACAACTATCACAATACTCATTACGGCTAATATTACCTCTGCCAGCCTGTCTGCCTTTAAGAAACCTGGCAATTTGCTATGGCAAAATGAGGTAATTACAACTCTTATCAAGCAGCTCACCTCACAAAACAGCATTTAGAGGGAGGGAGGGAGGGAGGGAGGCTCACTCCCCCCACCGTTTCACTGGCATCGGTACGAGGCTTGGCTGGCTTCCTAAACACTCAGCCACACCCACTCACTATCGTTTATTCACTGTTCTCCCTCCCACTGCTGCGCAACTCCTTTATTTCACACAGAAAATATCAAAGGCAGTAATTTGATCAATTTAACGGCAGAGAAAAAAATCCCATGAGTTTATCGTGAACCAAGTCGACCTGAGATGTAACAGCAGAACCACTATGCCAAGAGACCTTTCTGGAACATTCTGTACAGTAAGTGCAGATCTACTGCATGCTGGAGTGTTTATGAAGTACATGATACTGAAACCCAGCCTTCATAAGAACCATGCTTTCAACAAATTCTGCTCTACCAAAGCTGTTAACAAGAAAGGCAAGAACTAACACATTAGACTGATCTTAATACTGTAATGCAGTTAGGTCATAGCTCATTATTTTATATCACTGTTCATAACCCTATAGGTTTTCATAAACTGCCAATCATAAAAACACTGTCTTCTGTTTTATTCCAGGCAATATATCGGAAGGAACCCTGTTGCATTTTCACCAGTAGAGCAGTGTTGGAAATGATGACATCTGGCAAGCCAGTAAATTGTAGCAGTATAGCTGAATGTCAAGGCTCACTGTAAGCAGTCATTTATAGCTAAAAGCTGGGGTGAGTTGTGTCACCATTGATGACATACAGAACAAAAAAGAGTGCTGAGTAAACACAGTGACATCGCCTCAACACACTGTATGTCCACCATATGTGTGGGCATGAGAGAGTGCAAGGAGAACAAATTAAGGATGTCAACGCCAAATGTCAATTGGCAATGTCAATTGCCTGCACCTGTCTCAAATGGCATTCTTTTTCTGTGACTCTCCTGGCTGCTTTTATTAATGGTTTATGGTAAGGAGGGCAAGGAGACTGACTGACTATCCTTTACTGTCATACTGCCAAAGACCTCAACTGAGAAATCCAGTCCATAAAACGTGGAACCTGCAAGCAGACAAGAGAGATAAAGACAGTAAATGTAGTTCCGGCGAGGCGGAGATGCTGAGTGACATCAAGGGAGTACCTCGTACAGGCAGGGCGACCCAGTCGGAGGCGTAGTGCGCTATAGCGACCCTTGTTATGTTATCCGGAACAGAATCTACCCTTTAGCCCAACGCTGGAGCCTCATCATTGCTCAGACCCCGCGTGGTCCCTTTTACAAGACAGAATGTGCCAGGCAACACAACGTGCATGTCAGCGTGGTCTACAGTGAAATACACACCTTATATAAACACAAGTACTGTAGTAGAAACAACATTCTCCCTTGAGCCATGCAGCCTGGCCCGAGGGTGTTAAGAAACAGTGTGCATACACACAGGCAAACACTTGCATTCACAAATGTGCTCTCCAAAGACCCAATGAATTACACAAACATGTTTATGATTAGGCATGTCTGTCTGCGCGTGCATACACAAACTCATATAGTACACGTGGCAGTACATACACAAACGTGTGAATTGCCCAGCTGCTCCCTGCAATCACCTCCACTGGCATCGCCTCAGAAAGTGACTCAAAACCTTGGATGGCATTTACCAAGCAGAGAGACAAGCATCATCACTGTGCGCTCGTGCGTGTGTGTGTGTGTGTTAACCCTCCCCCTGTCCTCGGGCTTCAAACGCACCACCTCGCTGCGCCAGCGGATGGCGCCACCACGGCACGTCGTATGTCTGCGCTGCGGTTGGCGCCTTCTGCTGGCGCAACGAGGTAGTGCACTGGGTCACTTTGACCCGGAGGACAGCGGGAGGGTGAAAGCACGGGCAAAAAAAAAAGAAGAAGAAAAATCCATCACCTTCTTCCGAGAAGGCTTAATGTAGTACATACTTACTCCTGAAGAATAAGGCACGAAGGCACTATACCATTGAAAGCAATAAAAACATTGTGTGTCAGGGGGCCCATACTAGCAGCTAGCTATATCCAATCTCATTAAATGCCCCTGTTAACCGTGTTTGGATGCACCGCAAAATTGACTCGTGCCTCTTATATAATTCCCCCTTTGACAGAGACAGATAGACGGAGAGGAAAAGAGGGTGAGACACAGAGAAAAACCTAGAGGGCTCACCGCCCCACTCTCTCTGCGTCTCATCTGCGGCAGTAAACGAACGACCTTCAGCCACCTTGAACCCACTGGAGCTGGAGATTTCAATAAAACTCAAATTATCACCGGTGGCCCCATGGGGCTCGGCGAAGGCACTAATCCTGAACTGACTGTGCGTGTAAGACGATTTAACAGTCATATGGAGGCGTGAGTGAGTCAATCACACGACACACTTCCCTTTCTCACCGGCGTGCAGTGGTTACCTAAACCTGTCTGGAGAGTACGGTGATGTGTGTGTGTGTGTGTGTTCACATGCTAATGGGTGTAGGAGGGAGTGTTATTCAATTTAGCCGTGCTCTCCCTTGACCAATGCGGTGAGATCCAGGTAATTGCCACCTCAGAATTTGGTATTTCCCAGCTGGGCTTCCCAGCTCTCTTTCACCTGGGGGGATGATGGGAAGAGTGTGGGCCATGAATGAGCTGTGCTACTGGGAGCTTGTTAGCACAGCTCCACCACACACACACACACACATAAACACACGCATACACACACACATATACACACACACACTACACGCACACTACTCACACACACATAAACACACACACACGCACGCTACACACACACACACACACATAAACACACACATACACACGCACACACACACACACACAGACAAACACACGCATACACACACACACACACACACACAAATAAACACACACACACACACACACACACA
>JAODUG010000009.1:1737547-1756283 GCA_027564795.1 Aphredoderus sayanus
TAATGAGGTTTAAAAGTCATATTCCCTTATCAACTGCTTCACACAGCTGAAAGGTCTTGGGTCGATTCCCAACAGCCCAATGTCTAACCCCTACCTGCTCCTTGTAACAGTATTTCAGTCACATTAGAAAAAGGAATCTGCTGAATTGTGGGTTTTGTTTAATTTATGTATCTTATTTACTGTATATATTTAATATTTTTAGTTCTATTCTAAGAAATTGAAAGGAAATAATGTGCATAGTAAATAGTTGTAAGATGACTTACAGACAAATAGAACTTGGTTATCTTTGTACACATAACGATTCTAGATCTATTTGCAATCACATCGAGGGTGATATTGTATGTGGTCATCTATTGGCATGACTGCTGTCATATTCTATGATGCACAACAAATAAGTAGGCCTACAGTTAATACAGAAGTGATCTACTTAAATACTTAATAAGTAGAGGTGACGTGATGTAAAGTACAATATCATACAGCTCTATAGGAAAAACTAGATATGGAGCAATTGACTGTAAATACTGTATAGGTGCCATCTGACATTGACAATGCATTAGTGTGAACCCCTATGCATGAGAATCCTGTTAAATTTTGCCCTCATTTGTTATCCATATTTAATGCTAAAATGCATCTCCCTTCTTCTGCAGAGAATTTGTATAATCACAGATTTTTAAATGTACTGTACCTCTAATAATTATCGTATACTCACTCTTGCAATTCATCTGGAGAAATCCAAGTGGAATCCATGGAATACATCGATGACTGTCTTTTGGAGAGAAGGCTAAAGTCACCCCCATTCTTTATTCATAATTTATCCTGAATCTGTATCTTGAGATTGTATTCAAAAGCATTGGCGATGCATCTAGGAGCATTAATAACTCTGTGAATGCCTATTGGAACTGCCATTGCCAGAATATGAAACATTATTTTGGATAAATATTTTAATTAAATGTATTAGAATGCCACATATATGACAATAATTATTGTCTGACCGTTGATTTGTAAGTATTTCATTCTTTCCAACCGAATACATTTCAACAGACACAGCCCCAACAGGCACTTAAATGTTTGCTCATTGCGCCCTCTAGTGGGAATATAATTTCATATTTATTTTGCCATTGCAATTATTTAGGACATTTAATGTCCTAAACAATCTTTCAGACTGTCAGGTTATTTGTCATAATGCTTAATTTTCAGGGTTTATTTTATAATGTGTGTAGTGTAAAATAGATTATACATTTCAAACAGTATTTTTATTGCATTTTTTATTGCATTGTTAGAATGTTTTTCAGTGTTAAGTGCAAACAGTGGTGTGCCCAAACATCATTTCTCTATCGAACAGGCTACATCAAGCAAACAATGTCAATAGCTGAGCAGGTAGAAAGCATGTAAGACATTTAGAGGACAGAGTAGTGCAAATCATTTCGGTGCATGGTCTATGCCAGGTCAAAGAGCGAAGCTAAGGGTTGATCACGGATTCCCGGTTCATACAGAAGGGCTCATCGTTTGGAGTCGGGGTAAAGCAGGAAGCCAGAGAAAGTGCTGTCATCCTCACTGCTTGAGTACACGCCGTTCCAGTCTCTCAGGGTCTCCAGCCACACCTCGTCGCCTGCGTTCAGCTGCAGCAGAGCCAGGTTGGATGCCTGATCGATATCTTGCCCGTACAGCGAATCGCGGGTCCGCAGCTTGCGTACCCCGTTGACTACGAGCGCGGCACGGAGCGGCCGGTTGCGCACGGTGATGTGGTAGGTGAACACATACAGACCCGGGTGGGTGACGTTGAACTTGTTGAGTACGGGGTCCCAGTGGCCCTCTTCGTTGTAAAAGATTTTGTCAAACTTGACGGGCAGGCCGGGCGGAGGAAATGACTTGCTGGGGAACAAACCCACGCTGAAGGCAGAGCGAATCAGCTCTGCGTTCTCACCAGGCAGGCCCTTGGGTCCCCGGGCCCCGCGCCCACCTTTGGGACCTTTCTCTCCCTTCGGCCCCGGCAAGCCTCTCAATCCAAGGGGACCCATGGGGCCTCTGGGCCCGCCTTCACCTTTCACTCCAGGAGGCCCTGGATCCCCCTTCTTTCCTGGGGGCCCCTGCACACCGTCACTTCCATTGTTTCCGGGGGGGCCTGTGTCGCCTCTCAGCCCAGGCTCTCCTACAGCCCCTTTCTCTCCCTTCTCTGGAGGGGTACTCTCTCCCTTGGGCCCCATCTCACCCTTTTGACCTTTAATCCCGGTCAATCCAGGAGGGCCCATAGGCCCTTCTAAACCTGGAATTCCCTTAATCCCAATTGGCCCACTCTCTCCTCTTTCTCCAGGATCCCCTTTCAAACCAGGGGTGCCAGGGTCACCTTTTTCACCTCTGGGGCCAGGGTCACCTGTGTGGACAGGTAGGAAAACAAACTTCAAATTAAATGAATAGCGTAATTTAGCAGTTTAGGTTGACAGTTTTCAACTAGAGCTATGTAACTGGTTTTATCTGAGATCTAACTCTATCTAACTCTAGTAAAATGCTATGTACCTTTCTCGCCTGGTTTTCCCATGATCCCAGGAGTACCGGGGACCCCAGGTGGTCCTTGATCACCCTTTTCACCTGTTAAACAATTGGGAAATAGAATGTGGGCTCTCCTAAATCATTCAGACACTTCACTATGGATGGAACAGTTTCGTTTTGGCAAATATTGTCAATTAACTGCTACTTCTACTATTACAGAAACATACAATTGTATATATTCCAACCACTCTATCACCCAGCAAACCATGTATTACCTATATCTCCATTAAGTCCGTTGGCTCCAAGGAGCCCATCCAAACCAGGAGGCCCACGGAGGCCGGTCTCACCCTTCTCCCCTGGTAACCCTGGAAAACAGAGTGAGAGATAAGAGTACTAATGAGATATTTACATAGGTGCACCCCCTTTTGGTTTCTCTGCTAGACAAGAATACAAAAACAAGAAGAATAATTAAAATGTTTACCTGGTGGGCCACGTTCTCCTGGTGAGCCAGGCAGGCCCCTCTCTCCCATGGGCCCTACTGGGCCCTTCTCTGGTGGGCAGCACTCACAGAAGTTAAAGAAGCATTCATTATAGTCTAGGGTGTAATTATCGGGGAGAACACCAGGGGGCACTATAACATCGGGGTGGAGGTCCGTGGGGTAAGCGTCGTTGGAGTAGGTGGTGCTGTCTGTCGGGGACAGGGAGTAGAGGTCTATCATGGGCTCGGTGGTCTCCTCCATGGGCACACTGCTGGATGGGGCTGGGGTGGTAGTGGTGGTCATCCTGTGCCCTCCACTGCCACCAGCCCGAGGAGGCTTCTTGGTAGGTTGGGGTTTGGGCCAGCGGGTTGTCCTGGCTGCACAGCTCACCATGGCCATCAGGACCACAAGCAGTGTGGTGAGGAGGAAGAGCAAGCGAAGAGACGGCATGCTGATGCCTTTGTGTGGTCACTGCAAGAGATCTGTGAGGGAAGGAACTGACGACTAAGGCATTTGCAGCTTGTGCACATTTTTTAGTAAATCCACAAATGTATACTGGAAGGATAAGGTTATGGTCAGCTACTAGTAGGAAGATAATGAGTTTGACATTGTGCAAGCACAATTTACATTTTAAGACTTGAGCAAGATTTGGCATCTTGCTCAAGTCTTAAAATTTAAATTGTCCTCTATATACAGCACTAGATACAAGCTGCTAATTCACCTAATTGAAATTGTAAATCACAGCACTCTGCCCCTACAACCACACATTTCATTTTCAAGTATTAACACTTTCTACTGAAGTACTCACAAGTTTAAACACTTTCACTAACTAAAGTGTTAATTCGAGTATTAACACATTAACATGCTTGGCAATAGACGTGAGGTGCAGCTTACCTGATGATGTTGATTGGGTAAACTGGTCAATCCATCTCCTTTGCAATTGGTAATGGTAAGGAGTGCAGCCTAGCGCTGCGCTTTTATTGCCTCTAGCCGACCAACTTCATTACTATTAAGCCAATGTAAGAACAAGGGAGAACAAACCCTGGGGGTTATTAACGGGATGTGGAGTGGGGTTGGCAGAAACATATTACATGACTCCTAGGGGAAATGAAACTTAAAGTCGGAAGCAGGTATCGTACAAGGAGAGACTTTATTCTTTGTGATATGTGATATGATTCCAGGTACACAGGAACACACACACACACAACCCCAAGTCGTTGTCTCATTACACATTTACTGTGTGCACAGACAAAAGCCTGGGAGACAGAAACACTAACGCTATGCGAGCACACACGAAGCGCACGAGCACCGACGCTGGCGTACACAAACACACACTGTCCAAGAAATGACGGGCAAAGTCCCTATGGCGCGTCATAGCTTGTAGTGACCAAACAGTTGGGCACCACATTAAAGTAACAACTCCACAGAGAAAAGGATCTATGTCCCGAAGCAGACTTCATAGCAACATTGATCTTGGCTTCCTTGATCTAACAAATCCTAAGATCCCTGTAAACCCAGCACCACTGAACTTCATATCTCTGAATACATTGTGGGTAGGATATCAGCCTTTGACGCTAGCCTATAACACATAATAGACTGGTTTAAATCCCTTTTATTTTAAGGCCAAGGTTACACACAAAGGAATTACACAGGCCTAAACTGTAAATAGGAACACTTGGATTAGCCTATATGCCATCACTAGTGACGGTCACAAACTTTGGGTCCACGCAATAATGATTGTTTTAAAATTACAATATTTATTTTAGATATAGGCCTACTTTCATTGCAAGCCTGAAGTAGAAACGTTTGAAATAGCTACATACCGATTACAGTAACCACAGATGTGTATTAATAATACAAGCCACTAGGGGTCTTTTCATACACTGTATAGTATTATAGTAGTATGGAAAAATGCTTAGGGTTATGGCCTCGTACCTACGACCGAATCACAGCCGTGCTGATATTCAGTCGCACACTCCCTCTCGTTTGATATTGCTTAAATATAATATTTTATTGGTATCTGTATTATTATTATTATTATTATTATTATTATTATTATTATTGGGGTTATAATTATTTTACAAATTACATTTCACACTTGCAGAAAAATAAACATGATCTAAAATTAGTAAATAACGTGATGTATGTACACCATGTTGGTTATGGGTGTGTTTTGATTCGCTGCCATTGTAGCGCTTTGCAGCTGCGCATTGTGGGCAAACTGACTGGGTTGTATGAAAAATTTTATGCTGATGCGGATAGACGAACTGGGCGCGTTTAACTGAAAATAAAATAGGTCACTACTAAACTACACCGAGTAGCGCCAGGAGACTCGCTGCAACATTGCGGATGGGTCTAAATCCAAATCCAACAATCTACACCGGGCTCTGTGCGATCGGCTCCTGCGGTGAATCATCTTGCAGCGGTTGGTTCGAGATTCGATGATGCTGCCATTGCTTCTGTCAAGACAGGGGACCAAATCAATGAGGGTGGCCTATCATCTTTTGTCCTACGCTCAACGGCCCTCCTGGCATTCAACTGTACGTGGTGCGTAAGTGTCCGGAAAAAGACCAGGTATATTGATGTACAAATACGAGTACTGTCAGGCATTTTGGCAGTGAACGGAGTTTGATTGTGCCGTTGAGCGGATGGAGTGAATTGCACGGGGAAAGAGACAGACCGCAGTTTGGTTGCGTGTGATGATAGGAGACACAATGACGCTCTTGTCTCTACTGGGTCGGATCATGCGTTATTTTCTCCTCAGGCCGGAGACGTTGTTTCTTTTGTGTATAAGCCTGGCATTATGGAGTTATTTCTTTCACACAGACGAGGTGAAAACCATCGTCAAGTCGAGTCGGGATGCCGTGAAGATGGTGAAGGGGAAAGTGGCAGAGATCATGATGAACGACCGGCTGCTGGGCCTTAGCGTGCTGGACGCCGAGTTCTCCAAGACATGGGAGTTCAAAAACAACAACGTGGCCGTTTACTCCATACAAGGACGGAGAGATCACATGGAGGATCGTTTCGAGGTTCTCACGGACATCTCCAACAAAAGCCATCCCTCTATATTTGGGATATTTGACGGTCACGGTGGAGAGGTGAGATTCCTGATGCAGGAACATTTTTTGAATAGTCCAGACTAAATACTCTACAAGGCGTTTCTAAGATGATGTAGGCCTATATGTTATGTTATGTTCTTGCTGCCCACAAAGCCACTGTTCTTCATCTCTGAAGTGAGGTAGACTTGGCATTTATGGAGAAAGTATGGTGTTATGGGGAGAGCAAGGTTCAAATTAGCTAAAGTACACGTGACACATAAATATTTAAAAAACATAGTTCACCTAAAAACCCAATGTTATATTTTTAACAGAATATTTGTTTTCACTCCTCCACTTTCTCCTTTGTGTGCAGTGTGCACACCCCCTTTGAGTAATGGAGCTGCAAACCCCCACAAAGACCATACTCATCTATGTGTGTGTGTGTGTGTGTGTGTGTGTGTGTGTGTGTGTGTGTGGAGTCGTTGGTGAGGGGTTTTCTTTCTTTCCCCCTACTCCCCTTGCCAAGGGTCAGTGAATTATTGTTGCTGCCTATAGACCACGTGTCCTGGGAACCATCTGTCATGTCACACTCACCAGGGGCTCCAGACTGACACGGTTACATAGTATTGCTGTTAACTGTAGGATTCTTAGCTGGCCATGTGTTCTAAGCTCCCTGCACTGATTGAGACATGGAGACCACTGTTTGTGCATTTCAATGCAAGAAAAAAAAGTTTACTGTAAAAATTTAAAAGCAGAAAATCAGCTTAAATATTTCACAGCTCCTATTATTAGATTGTTAACTAAATACCCAAATTAATTGCACAACAGGAGGCTATTTAATTATATTTGATCATACCCTTCTTCTATATGGTGGAATATAGTTCACTAGATCTTTTGCTTCACACTACATTTTTTACACAAGCAAACTGCTATAATATAGTTTAGACTGAATTTATATAATGATTCAGATTTTATACTCACTCATTTGAAACAGACCCTGTGAATTCAGATGTAAACTGGACCTCCATGTCTCAGAGTCCCATATGTGAGTTCCAATACGTCAGCTGTAACAAAAATATTGTGGTGTCTACTGATGTTGTCTTAGATTACTGTAGTTTTAGTTATATGTGTATACCCTTTAAAGAGCTAACAACAAATCTAGCTTTTCTACATTCATAGTAAATAAAAAAATGTAATAATAAAAAGGAATTATTCACTCTTCCATAACATTTTAAACTTTTTTCAGGTTTGGTTGCAGTGATTATTGTCTCCAAGCATTAATTAATAGAAAGGTAAAGGGTATTCATGAAGGTCTAACCACCAGTAGTGCACCTGTTGTCTCTGGATTCACATATTGCCTTTGTTATGCTGTTTTGTCCATGTGTAGCTGAAGCCTACTGTAGCTGTGGGGAAAGTATTGCATGTATCAATGGTCAAGGATGTTTGTTTAAAGATGTGTTCCCTGCGACAACCTTGGCAGTATTAAAAGAAGAGATCCAAACAAAATATGGACAAAAAGAGCATGGTGTATTTGCCAGAGCTTACTTTTTAAAAGTAATGTTGGCCATATACTGGATCTTTTTAGAAATAATAAGTACAATTGGAAAGTTAAACACAGAAAATAACATACACAGTAAAGCATTGTCTACCCCTTTGACAGTAATACAGTTGCATTTAGAATTATGCATTTGGCGAGTTTGAACTTTCAACCAAGGACTTGTATATTTAACACTAATTGTATTATTTAAGGAAATATTATCATGAAAGGCTGAGGCAGTGAAAATTCTAGTTCTAGAGTAAGATGTTTAATAATTTAGCATAAAACATCTGCTGAAGAAAAGGAATAGGAAGCACACAAACAAACACTGATGGAATTCGTATTAGTCTCTGAAGTGAACATTAGTGTGCATATACGTTACATGCACACTACAAGACATACATACATACACATACTGTACATCTATGTATGTGTATACGTACATATAAACAGATCATACATAATTAACTAACCATTTAGCAAAAACACAATATCAATATAGGAGTGCAGGTGGTTTGGGCATCTGTTGAGGATGCCCTCTGGGCGCCTCCCTAGGGAGGTGTTCCAGGCACGTCCAGCTGGGAGGAGGCCACGGGGAAGACCCAGGACAAGGTGGAGAGATTATATCTCCACACTGACTTGGGAACGCCTCGGGGTTCCCCAGTCAGAGCTGGCTAATGTGGCTCAGGAAAGGGAAGTTTGGGGTTCCCTGCTGGACCTCCGGATAAGAGGTTGAGGATGGATGGATGGACAATATCAATATAATTAATAGGCAATAGAATCATACACTATACATTGTTATCACCTTAAATCACCTTTATTAATTATTCATATTATTCATTTAATATAAACTATTTCCAATGTATTCTTATTGCACATGTCCAGGCACTGGCTAAAGATATTATTACTGCCCCGCCATTACTCTGAGATCTCAAACTAATAGAATTCAAAAAGCTGATTCTTTACCTATGTCAAATTTTGTAAGTAATATGTAAGTAATATGTCAATGTTTAATGCTGAAAGGAAATATATTGTAATTTAAACGCTATTTCTGAGAATGAGGTAACTTGCCTGCCTAAACCGGCAGAGCAAACCTCGATCAGCTTCCTAGACTCTAGAATTGTGTTTTTCAGAAGCAATGCAACGCAATGGAGGTTGTTCAGTACTCAGAATGACCAAAGGAATATTTCGTGTAGATTTACCTTGAGTTAAGGAAGCATAGAAGGGTTTAACAAAAGTTAAATTTATTCATTTGGCACAGCCCAAAATACAACATTGCTTGCAGACATACAGTACAAGGACGTGCACGTGTATCCTATGCTTGTGGGTGGGAGTGCGCGATAAGTGCAGCCCCTGCTGGCCAACAAATACAACCCCACCCCCTTATTTAACAGCCAAGCATGACTGTCACTCTTGTGACAGCTCACTTCCTAATCTCTCTCCTCGGCCCACTCTTAGCTGCCTGCGTTAACAAGTCCTTTCCTCCCCCTCCCGTCTCCCTTCCTCTCTCCCAGGCTGCGGCTGACTATGTGAAGGCCCACCTGCCCGAGGCTCTGAGGCAGCAGCTGCAGGCGTTTGAGAGAGAGAAGAGAGAGAGCAGTCTCTCGTATGCCAACATCCTGGAGCAGCACATCCTGGCCGTGGATCGAGAGATGCTGGACAAGCTGTCAGCCAACCACGATGAAGCGGGTAGGCAGAAGTGTGTGTGTGTGTGTGTGTGAGAGAGAGAGAGAGAGAGAGAGAGATTTATTGTTCTTAACCCTCCTGTTGTCCTCCAGGTCAAACTGACACTAGCTCTTTGTGGCGATAGAGGGCGCCGATTCTAATTCTACAGCTTACACAGACATATGATGTGCACTGCTGGCACAACACGGTGTGCGTTGGACACCCGAGGAAATCTCTTTTTAGCGTCAACACGTTGCTTAATGTTCCCTTTAACCTGCCGTCGCTCTATGCTTTCTGCTGTTTGTCGCGTGTAGGTACAACATGTCTGGTAGCCCTGCTGTCAGACAGAGAGCTCACGGTGGCCAATGTCGGGGACTCCCGCGGTGTTCTCTGTGACAAAGACGGGAACGCTGTGGCACTGTCACATGATCACAAACCATATCAGCTTAAAGAGCGCAAAAGGATCAAGAGGGCCGGTAAGTGGGATGCCACAGCATTGGAATATGCCACATCACAAATCTTCATGTCCTCTGTTGCCCTCTGTTGGACTATATGTGTATAGCACCTTTTCAGTCCAATAAGTATAGTATATTAAAATAAAAAACTGATATCAAAATAACATATATGTCTTAACTTCTAGGGGGCTTTATCAGTTTCAATGGCTCTTGGAGGGTCCAGGGCATCCTGGCCATGTCTCGTTCACTAGGGGACTATCCTCTGAAGAACCTCAATGTAGTCATCCCCGACCCTGACATCGTGACCTTCGACCTGGACAAGCTTCAGCCAGAGTTCATGATCCTCGCGTCGGACGGCCTGTGGGACGCCTTCAGCAACGAGGAGGCCGTGCGGTTCGTCCGCGAACGCCTGGACGAGCCGCACTACGGCGCCAAGAGCATTGTCCTGCAGTCCTTCTACCGCGGTTGCCCTGACAACATCACTGTCATGGTGGTGAAGTTCAAGAGCGGTGCTGGGAGCAGCGGCAGAGCAGGGTAATACGTCTAGCTTGTGTCAAGCGCTCGCACAGGGATGATTTCACCGCAATGCTGTCCGCCTCTTCTATGGAAAAATCAAGAATGAAGGGGAACTGGAGGACTCAATACTGGGTGCTCTTGTATGAAAACAGTTTAAAAAACATGCGCACGCATAATTCCATAACTTGAATGGCTTCTATTAAGTTGTAGTTTTAAATAAAAAAAATAAAAAATAAAATACACAAAGATATTAAATATAAACATAAAATTAGCAGACAGACACAAAGCTTAGCTTTATTGCTAAGGACAGTCTCAAAGGGCCACGGGTGTCTGTAAGAGTTTGCTCATCTATTGGTTTAATCGGATGTCAGCCCTCATGGGATGAGGTACAAATGTGTTGGAGATGCACCCAGCACATACTGTAGTCACCAAGTGTGAGTGACAGGACCGCCCGCGTTGCAGAACAACCTTACCCTGAAATAGATCTGTGACCATATCATAAACATAATATCCTCAAGATGTACTGTATGACAGCACAGAAACATTCGGCCGCCCCCCATCTTGTTACGCAAGACCTAAGAAAGAGTCTCACTCACGTTTAAAGAATGTTCTCATGCCAATAATAATTGCCTGGCACAGCAGTGCTGCCTGTAACTAAAGATGGACTAAATTGTTCAGTCTTGGGTGGGGGAGGTGTGGTGCTTAATCCAGCACGTGACTGTGAATGACCTACTACTCTATACTTCACATGCATGTGGGTCCACTGGGGGGCTTCTTTGGAGACAAATAAATGATACAAATACAGTGCAAATGGCCGCATGTTAACTGCAAGGTACTGAACTTATGAAAACAGTCCACATGTTGGATATATAAACATACCACCAGCTTGCTGTTTGATGATGCCTTCATGGAGAATTCGTCAAGAATTACCACCTTAAAAATGTTTGAAAGACTCCAGTGGATCCTCATTTTTCTTAAGAATTACACTGGAAAAGAAACATATTTTTCTAGCAATGATTACTCACACATCAGCCCTGTAGACGGACACTGTTCTCTGCAGAGGACGTCATTCATCAATGTAGCATAATTTCAACTTTTTGGAACACATTCGTAATAGAGTTAATGCAGAACGTTCCAGTACAATATAGTTTACGCACCATATATAACAGGGCATGTGCTTTGGGTTGTCCGGTTAGGCCCCATGTATGTATCCATGCACGCTGATTGTTGCCTTGGACCTGTAAGCACTCAGAAAATGAGCTGCACCAAACTGGACAGTTACAGCCTTGAACTGTATAGCCTCATGGCTAAATAGCGAGTTGACAGTCACAACAGGAATGCTAGTAGTTAGTAATGTCCATATGAAGCAATAGACTTCACTTGCGGTCATCTACACAAAGTTATGTTAATTAGTTGTACATTTAACAGTTTTATTGTATTAAATGAATTGTCTTGAGAAAGAAACTTTTTTATTTAACAGATTACAGTACCTTAATGCCTTATTTATTGGCGAGCCTGGCAAGAGCCATGTTTTCTGTTTTTTCTTTTCTGTAGCCTACCTGAAAACCTGACTGATGTTTACAATAAAATAGCATGGATTTAATCTCTGACCTGTGAAGCAGCCCGTTACCCTGTTCATTTTACCAGAAGAGTTGATGCTCACTGTGGCTACAACAAAACAAAATGTAACAGTGCTGTGTATTTAAACTCAGTATTAAAATTACATCCATGTGATAATTTCGATTCTACTGGTGTTTGAATAACGTGCATTTTTAATTTTCTATCACTGTGGGGAAGTGGTAGGGCTACTGACGTGTCAAGTGCTTCTGGGATGCAGCTAAATGGTCCACAAATAGTTAACACTGCGAGCACTGGCAGGGGCTCTGATGCTCAAGTGTCCAGGAAGGCCAGGCTAGATTATGCCACTGACGGCGAGTAGCAGGTGGAGCGCCTCAGTAGAGCGTGAAGAGAACAGAGCAAAATACCGACTGTGCCAACGTGGGACTCGTGTTGCAACGCTAAAGCAGTTGCAGCCATGCGTCAACGTAGTTTTACGGGAACGCTGTAGGGCTATATTTATAAGGGTTTCGAGGGTGTTATTAGTGAGACTCAGACATCCACCATTATACTGCATTTAACCAGTGCAAGCAACTTTGGTTTATTGTTTAATAGTGTATTTGTTTATAAAATGGGACAACACTGTTCTAAATCCCGCATGGATGCTCGCGAACTTTTCTTGAGCTTCGGACATCCAGAAGAATGTAATTTACTGTACCAGAAAATAGGCACAAAGGAATCCTATAGAATCTCTTGTAGAGCTATGCAGATTCAGCATTTGACAAGTCAGGCGGACATTTCACACAGTAACAGCAGAAGAACTGAGGAGATACCCTTCCATGGGTACCGTGAGCGTGACACCGTGGGACTGGTGTATGTGGTGGATAGTCCGACGGGTGGAGTGTGGGTTAAGCCGAGAGAGAAATGGACAGGATCCTGAAAAAGGGACTGATTTCTGTTGTCTGTTCGAGGATGTTAAGCCATTTGGATGTATTTGTGTATCCTGATCGCTTGAGGCTGACGTACTGTAGCCCTACTGTGACAAATGAGGGCTGACGGTTTCTGAGGTTTATGGTGGTTTCAAGACTTAGCCTGTAGGTGGAGCTCAATGATGTTCAGAATCGGATTATTTTATTGATTGAGAGATCGTTTATTTATTCCACCATTTCTGATGTCACTGAGTGATACATTATTATATTAGCCAGCCTAATAGGCATATAATCCTGGTATGGAAGATGTCAGGTACAGAAAGGGCAAGTCTTCAGTCAGATCTCAATAGACAAGTGTGTGTTGTAGAAGGTCTTAATACCGCAACACTCACAAAACGTGATGTATTTTTTTCTTCTAAAATGTTATTGTTAATGCAATACATTGTTTAATATCTTTTAGCATTTTTTTTAAGTTTGCTGTAGGCCTATGACAATTTACCAAATTGTGCCTATTTACAAATAGTCTAAGACAGACTTTACGGGTACACACATTTTCTTTATTTCTTTGGTCACGTGAAACCTTCATATTTTTTGTAAACTATGTTTCATGGCAATTCACAATGACATTCACGATATGTTAGCCTACCTCTTTTGTGAGGAATGGTATTGCCTTTAACTGATTGCGTGAATAAAATTATTTGGATCAGTTGAAGCAAACACTGTTGAAATCACGACTTAAATATGCACAAATTAAATATTTACAAATTAGGCCGCAACTAAAATGTTCATATATGCTGTGTGCTGCATTTGCTGCAAAGTATACATTCATTTTGAATTAGTATTTTGTTTCTGAAAGAGTTGGCTGAGCTATACCATTTATCTTACAAATCACTATTCTAAACCATATCATGCACTTAATACTATACAATCACTACAAACTACAAACATTACTGCCCCTATCTGTCAAATAGAACAATATTTGCACGTATATCCTAGAAAACACAAAATATTAGGCTACACAGAATAGGCACAAGAAGCAAGCATAGTTATAACAGATATCTATATGTCCACGTTTGAATAAGGCTTGATCAAACCTTGGCCCATGTCGTGCTGTTATCGCTGAAAACAAGGTTTATTATGAAACTGCAATAGCCACCTTATCTAATTCCGGGAAACCCACTGGTTAAACATTAGTCATACGGCAGTGAATGAAACTACAGTAGTCTATCTTTTCTGTGCTTCTCGTCTCTACATCGCTATGGGCCAACGTAGTTCAAGGCAACCAGAGGTTCGGGTTCTCCTCCTGGGCCTGGATAATGCTGGCAAGTCGACTCTTCTATACAAGATTAAATATAACCAGTGTGTTGGCACGGTTCCTACCATAGGTTTTAACGTGGAGATGCTAGATGCGACGAAGAAACGGCGAAGCGTCGCCTTGACTGTGTGGGACGTTGGTGGCCAGCGGAGTATGCGCCAGTACTGGAAAAACTTCCATCAAGATGCAGCCGCTATTGCGTTTGTAGTGGACAGCTCCGATGTGGACCGTTTGGACGAGGCCCGTAGGGAGCTAGAGCACACATTAAACAGCGACTATCTGCGTGGGCGTCCGGTGGTGGTGCTGGCCAACAAACAGGATGTAAATGGCGCACTGACTCCCACGGACATAACCGATCGTTTTAAACTCAGGAAGATTTGTTGTAACCGGGATTGGTTTGTCCAACCCTGCTCAGCCTCGACTGGCTTTGGGGTGGAGGAGGGATTCCGCAGGGTTGCCCACCTGCTCAAGATGCCAGCGGACTCCGACATGATAAAAGACAACATCAAGGGTACAATCCGCAATATCAGGTCAACTATGCGTAGATAAAGGCGTGTATCAATGAGCACAGATTGATCATTTGACATTAACATTAGAAATGACGTCGCCCATTTGGGTTTATAATTGTGCCACTGTAAAAATAAAGTATATTATAATATATCCCTCTCAGTGACATTTTATTATTGGCAATACTCCCTCATGTGGCACATCAAATAAGAATGCATTTGCTCTTTCCATTCACTTAGTCAGAAATGTGTGTAAAATATTTTTTTTGTATCCTTAACCAATCTTCTTACTTGTGTGATCACTGATGATCTTCGCGACACTATATGTCATCGCGACACGAAATATATCTTATCTTAATATTCATATCGTTCATGACAAAAGTCTTGGATGGCGGTGGTTCTCATGTGCCTTCTTGTACCTGCTGTGCTGTGGCTTCCGGATGATTTCTGCAAGCGTCCCGCACAGTCTCTTCATAAGTCGGCAGGTGCTTGCATTCGTCGTACGTTGGTAAATGAGGTGTTGGGACAGGATCCGGACGAGCCAGGCTTTGAGATGTAAAGCTCCCAACAAGTTGCTCTCGTGATGCTGTTGTAGCTGGGTGGCCACAATAGGGTGGGTTCTGTTCGTTATGAAGCCGTTGCCTAGATCTGGAACATATCAACCTCTTGATGAAATACCCCACTGCAAAGAGAAGTAGCAGAAGGCAGACCCCAGAAAGTTTTCGCGAAATAATTGCAAGGTTGTAATAAGTCGTGTAAAGGGGTTGCTTGCAACAGGTGACCGTTGCGTTCCCGTTTCCCGGCGTGCAGCATATATACTCATCCCGACAGAGATCTTCTCCACATTTTTGAATGGAATAGACAGCCGTACGAACGAAATAGCAAAAAGCGAAAATCATATCACATTTGAGAAAAGACGCCATTTCTGTGTGGGAAGGGAGGAACCTTTTGAGAGTGTGCTGAGGAAATATTATGCATTCCCTCTGCTGAAGGGCTGACGCAGTGAGATAGCGAGGGCGGACCCAGAATAATATGTTGTATTGCCATTTTACAGAATAAAATGAATTAACATGTCATAGCATAGTTATAGCCGAGCAAATGTACGCTGCATAATAAATCAGACCTACGTCGAAATCCGATATGTCCAACAGCCTTGATGACGGCTTAAGTGCACATGGCCTCAAACGTGGCATTTTAAGCACTTAGCAGAAATACAGCAGTGTAGGCTAATGGAAAACATAATTTCCAAGAAGGGCTGGTTCAGCGAGTTAGGTGTAGTCTACCTATTCTTATATGAAAAGTGAAAAGATGGCGCCACGGGGATCGATCTGATGAAAGCATTGTCAACCTTAATAATTAATGATAATCGACCGATGTAGCTGGTAAGTGGACACAATTTGTGGAAAATGAAGCCGGTTTTGCCTATGGATGCCATACAGTATAGCCATTATCTTTATGGGGGTACTGGCGCTGTCCGCGGTCCTGAAGTAAAGCGTTAAAGGGTAGGGGAGAACGGTGTTGATAGTCATATTTGTAACTTTCCTTTGAATCCCTCAAAAACGGTATCCTCATATTCCCTTTCAATGTGGAATGGAAGTCTAAAGTGTCAGGTATAGGAACACAAAATGGAGATAATCTTAAAAAAAGTTGAATTTTATTGAAATGCAAAAACCCAACACATTCCCTGCATCCAGAGAACAGGAAAAACCATCCATATACTGCAAGTACATTTTGTAGCCTTGTATAGCAATATAAAAGACAATACAAAAAGGACCATAATACTACAGTCATCCTTACAGTATGTCACTCACTACCACATTCAGGCACAGTTCTGACAGATACAGTACACTGGCCCTCTGCTTGCACAGCATGGACTGCAGCCATTTCTTTGGGGCGGCTGATTTAGACACACCAAGCAGAAACAGTTCACCTCATCTGTGGCTTCTCTCGGCTTTTATTGTCTTCTTGCGTCTGAGAACAGGGATTTTTTCCATCATCTGCTGAGTGGCTGCCTTTTCTTTTTCAACCCTTTCTTTCACTGGGGCATGTTGGTTGAGGATGGAACTCAATGTTTTTAATTTTTGGTTCTTCATCCTGGGCCCCGCCTTTGGGAATGGCCTCAGTTCCTCTGGAGTTAGCTCCGTCGCAGATCAGCTATACTAGTGGATGGTTGTGTATAGGGAGATGCACAGTTGGCCTGTGATTGGTGAGTGTAAGGTGCCCTGTAATGTGTGCCATTTAGCATCTGCAGGTGGCAGGGTATTCAGTTCTGCACCTGCAAGGCTGGAGTCAGGATTTGGAAATGAATGTTGGAATGAATGTTGACCATGTTTACAGCAAAAGGGAAGGCTGTAGTTACACATTTTGCTATGTAGGGAATGGTAATGGTGCATCGCCCAATTACTCAACATCCAGGAATATAAAGCAGTGCTGATGTCCCTCTTCAATGGGCCATAGACAGATCAGGGGCTGCAGCAGGTGAGAGCAATGGTGGGGAAATGACAGCCCCATTCTCTTTGAACATATAATCCTGCCCATGTTTCCCAATGCTGGAGGCCCACTGCCTGGTGTGTTGGAGCAGGGAGACATCTAAAACATGCCCTATACTCCAGGACCAGTATGAGGAAACATTGGTCCAGCCCATCAGACATGTGGACCTGTTGTCCTTGGGTTTCAAACTTTGCCAGCAGTGCACAATCTGTGTAAACTGCAGAATTAGGTTTAGCGCATTCTCTGCCACAAAGAGCTAGTGTGTTGGGTCAAATTGACCCGAAGGACATCATCGGGGTTAACCACATGAAGCATAGCTAAGAACAAATGAACTCTCTCCTTCATAGTTTATATATGGGAATTACTTTAATATAAACTCAACAACACATCCGTGGAACCACAGATGAGCTAGATAATTTACATTTTTACATCTAACAAAAAACACAATCTGTGTCTAATGAAATGTCTGACAAGTGTTTCAACAGCGCCCTCTATGGAGATACCTAATCAAATGTGACAACCTACCCAATTATCCACTACTTACGAACTATTAACAGACTCAAAAGCCTCTGCATGGCACAATGTTACAGGGACAAACTTCAGACAAAATGACACTACCTGATTCAATAAAATGTCTTATGCTCGTTTAACGTACAAAACCCTATCAATGTTACATTGTTTATCATTTACAGGGACAGGTTGGCCATGTATCCTGCAAGTGAGAAAATTAGACCACATCCAATAAAATGCATGGTCATTTCTACATCAGAACCCGACCCCCCCCCCCCCTCACCCAATCAAAATGTTAAGGTTCTAGAATTGTTTCCCAAAGCCTCTGGAGCATCTGCTGGCTTTAAACAATAATCACGTGTCACATCATTTTATTTTCCCCTTGGCACAGTCTCTGTGGTTTTCAGTCTCATGCAGTGCTGCTAGGGGAAGTTGGTGTTGAAACAGCTTCCTTTGTGAAAGCCTTGGAGGGCAAGATGACCTGGGGCCCTGATGTGTGTGTGGTCTTTGGCCAATCTGGGAAAAAAAAAAAAAGTTACCTTGCTGGTAAAAAAAAACAAAAAAAAAAGGAAATAAATTAACAGGTCTAATTTAAACATTAAATTTTTTTAACCCTCATGATGTCCTTTGGGTCAGAATGACAAACCTAATTCTACAGCTTACACAGACACGTGCACTGCTGGCACAGCAAGGTGCGAGTTTTACCCCTCCCACTGTCCTAAGCCACTTCAGCAGACCACCAGCAAAGAGAGCCAACCGCAGAATGTCATATGTCCGTGTTGCAGTTGGCGCCCACTACTGGCAAGTGCGCTGGGTCATATTGACTCACAGGACAGCAGGATGGTTAAATCCAAGGAAAATAGGAGGGTTAAAGGTTAAAATATACAAACAATACATAAAAAATAAAAATCATACACAACCTCATGGCGCCGCCGGGTGTCCAAAGACAATATTATTAACCCTCGTAATGTACTCAGAAATATTGTATTTGGCCACACGGCAGTGCCATCTGATTGTGTATGATGTGTGTTTTTCAATTGGCATTGCCGTGTGTATTTATTAATTATTTCTTTATGCATTTATGTTTTTTGTACCTTTTAACCCTCTTATTGTCCTCGGGTTACAAAGCCACCTTGCTGTGCCAGCAATGCACATCATGTGTGTGTAAGCTGTAGAATTAGGTTTAGCGCCTTCTGTCACAAAGAGCTAGTGATTTGGATCATTTTGACCCAGAGGACATTACGAGGGTTAA
>JAODUG010000009.1:1765760-1780443 GCA_027564795.1 Aphredoderus sayanus
ACACACACACACACCCACACACACACACACACACACACACACACACACACACACACACACACACACACACACACACATGCATGCATAGACTTTGGGGTATTGCCTGCTTATATTCCCTTAACACATCTGCAAATGGAAACATAGAGAGAGAGAATGGCATAACGTGGAAAGAGGAAAAGATTCAGAAAAAGTACAGCAATGTCACAATGCAACACGGCACAACAAGCCCGTTCCACAACTGTGCCTGCCTTCAAAATGTTATTGTTTTAACTAAACAAACCACTTCTAAACACTAGGCCTCTGCCTTGCGAGGCTCATATTTAGGCCCTTCTGTAAACACTGCAGCACAGAATGAATCAATTAAAAGGGCATTACACTGGTTCCTGTTTATTTAAAACATGTTTACACTATATGGGCCTTCCCGCCTGCGTGCATGATTGCATGGAACTTTATATATCCCCCACCCGCCACCCTGACAATACGCCGGGTCACAGCCAAGGTAGAACACATATACACACACATAAACACATAAAACACAAGCACACGATCACACACGGCATGCATTGCAAGCATGTTTGGTTTTTTGAAGAGCATTTTAGTAAATATTGATTCTCTTCTTCCTTCGTTTCTCTAAAGCGTGATTAGATGAACTCAGTCAGGGTCTGTCTTACGGACTATTGCCGTAAAACAGACTGTTCATATTATTAATATTATTGTCCATTGTCTTATGTCTATGTATTTACTCAGACGAAGAAAATAACTTTTACGTTTTATTTAAATGAGTTAGCAGTAAATTAACTTGAACAGGTATGTTTAGTGAGGTAGATTTAGTGACCAGAGGGGGCAGAGTTGAGTTGACCTGCACACACTAGCACGATAACAATATATCGTTGTGTGTTTTGCAAAATTAGTTGCTGTTATACAATGAATGTAATTGTAGGGAAAACGTGTATTATACATGCACACTCAAAATAAACACAGAAATACAGTGCCCAAAAAGGTTCGATTTTAAATACTGTACCGGTAAATCTTACAAACCATTGTACCACTAAGCCTCAAAGGCATGTGGCAATGTAGTAGTATCGTTTGATGCCAAAACATTTCAGATGTAATCATGACAGTCTCTAGTAGTGAAAGATAAATAGGACAGCATCTAATTACTTCAAGAAATCAGTAGTATTTCACTTTCCTGCCAGTTTTCAACCTTCCAAGAACTGCAAAGCAGATGTTTCAATTAATAAATACAGTAATGTCATAACGACATGAAGACTAGTTTTCATGTCATTTTCAACACGGATATGTGAAAATCTTGTGTTTGGAAGTTTGTGTTTGATCCGAGCGACTGCTGGAATCTGTTGTAATCGGCCCAAAGTCAGTCTTCTTGCTGCCTTATGGCTAATTCCACCGTTCTCCTCTGCCACGCTTAGTGCAGAAGTACACTTACACAGGCATGCATGCCAGCGCATGTTTTGCACACAAACGTACACATGCCCCTCCCCCCCACACACACACTTCTTTACTAATCAGGCCTATTGAATTCCAACAACAATGGCGCTCATCTCTGGGCCACCCAAGCAGCACACACACACACACACACACACAGTGGTAGTGGCAAGACTAGATAATGAGTTGGGTCTGATCCGTCAGTACCAACCCAGGGTTGGTACTGACTATTCGCTTATCTGGGGGGCTGGAGTCTGGCACAATAGCTTGTTTTCCCTCTACGGCCTGCCCCCTTTCTATATACTATACACACATGCACGAGCACACACGAGCACACACGCTCGCGCACACACACACACACACACTTACACACACACACACACAATCACAATCACAGTGAGTCCATCAATATAAAGTCCCTCCCCTTCCCCATCTCTCTCTCTGTATCACCATGTTTACCCATAGGGTAAGCATAGCTCCTCCACCACCAGCAGGTGTCAGGAGTCCTCTGGTCCTTCTCTTTTCAGGGGAAAAACTACTTAATAGACCTTTAAAGACAAACCAAGCCCAACAGTTATATAAGCCCGATTATGTGTTTAGCACTAAAAAAAAACACGAATGCAACAGGTTTATAGATAAACATATTATCACTACTGCCAGTAATAATTGAACCATAACTTTGTTCCTTTAAAAGGTATAGTCACTTTTTGTAAAATTCTGGGAATATCTACTCACAGTCTACTTACTGCCAATTCTGTGTGCATGCTGAAAGAATAATTAGGTGTTTCTACACAGCTCTGGCTCTATGAATCAATTAGTTACAGCCAGAACGCAAATAAAGTGGTGCAGACCGCACCACACAACAATACCCTGAACATCCCAAAGTTTTTCCACAGTGTGTGGCGCTGATGGAAGAGGTATGTTTCTCTAGAGCTTTCTCCAGAATGACTATACCTTTATGGCTAATCGTTGCTATCTTTATTAATATGCACCATTGACAATATGTGCTAACGTGTTAGGTAAAGAACATGCTCCTGTATGAATATTTTGCTCTGCTGCACTTGCTGTGCTGTTGTGAAGGGACAGTAACTTCAAAAGCCTGAGGTATCAGATTCAGACACAGGCTGAAGGAGACCTGTTGTGTGGGAAGCAAAGGAATTTACAGCATCTACCTTTCATCTACACAGGTGGGCCTGCTACGTGCACGTGAGAGCGTGCGTACACACGTGTTTTTGGTTTTTTGGTAAATGCCTGTCTTGTGATAATGCATGTGCGCATGTGGGCGGAGACTGTTTAAAGGCCTATGCGTGTGGGTATGTGGGTGTGTGTGGTGGCAGATATGTTGACAGACAAGTCACAACAGTGGCCCACAAAACCAGTGATCCTAGCTTCTCTGTTTCGACAAACCCTCTCCATTCATTGCAATGCTGAGGTATGCTAAGGTTCAGTGCTTAAAATGGGGTTGTTTCCTATCTTATTATTTTGTGATCAAACACTTTAAGCAGCAATATTTTACAGTGTGTATTGATTGGCCAAAGAGGACAGAGCAAAGTTCAGATGGGTCCCACACAAAACTGGCCCATGTGAGCACATTCATGTCTGTGTCTGTGCTTTGTCCAAATGTGTGTCTCGGTTTTACATCCTAATAAATATGGTATTGCTAGTTAGTTGAACATAATCTCTATTATGAATTCTATACCATATTGAATTTGAAAAATCCTGATTTGTTCCGCTCTGCAAATATTTCTGGAAACATGTCTATATGGCAAAATTGGAATGAAAATATTTCTACCAATTTCTTTTTAATTATTAGGATGTACTGTAGATAAATATATAAAGGTCAAAATGTCAGAGGGTATAAAAACAGGTTTGATATATACAGTATATACAGTACACTGTACTATGCAAAAACGATGAACACATTTTTTCTCCATAAACTTTTTTGTTTAAAGGTTTGGTTTAGGAATTCAGTATGGGCAAAGCTAACAACATAGGCCTTCATGGCTTCTTAACAATGGACCTTTGGTAGATTATAACAGGTCAGCATATGTATTCATAGTCGTTTAACCAGAAAACATGATTTTTAGTTTAACCTGCGGTCAATCAAAGGTGCCGCATAGACCCTCTATGAATCAAGCAAGTAAAGACAGAAATAACTGACTGACAAAGTCCACAGGCAGGTGTTTTTTCATTGGATTTATTTTGTTAGTTCAATTTCTATAGCAGGTGAGGGAACATCATGGTCACACAATGGTTTTAATTGAGCATAGTTTTCAGAAGTCACAGTGTTTCAGACATCGACACAAACAACAGAGGGGCCACGAGGACATTTGAAAATAAGGTCTAAATGTCATCTCCTTCATGGTCCTCCAAGTGCACCCTTTGCTAAAAAATAAAAAATAAAACACTCAAACCAAAAAGAAAACTAAAAGAAACAAAACACAAAATACCCTCCTTGAAGCCAGAAACAGTGAACTCCCCCCTCCCTCTCCTGTGACTCCTTCTCTACCCCTTCCCTAAAATGCAACAAAACAAACAAACCTCAACATATAGATATATTTATATATAATATATATTTACTCTTTAAAAATAGAACTTCAATCTAGCAACTAACATCTGTACAAACTACAAAAATAAAAATTTTATATAAATAATTTATATGGCATGACATTGACTTTTTTGAAATAAACTACAAATCTATGCAGGAGAATCCCCCTCCCCCCAATACCACCCATGCCACTGGCAACACCTCCATCACACACCCCGGTACAGTCTGAGGTCAGTTTTATCTAGAATCGGCGCTTTGCTCATTGTGTGTCTCATTCTTCAATTCTGCAGCTACATACAGTATCATTTCTTTCGTAAGATCCTATTTACAAAAGAAGCCCAAGCTGCCACTGGTATGTTTCCTTGGCATTCTACCTTGGCAGTGATTTGACGAATGCTGAAAAACCTCTATTAACAAGAGAAAGTGAACAAAAGAGGAGTGTGAAAGAGCATGTAAAAGACTGAAACAAATATGTTAATAGTTATCTAGAGCAAATGCTTGATTGATTGATTGATAACTTGACAAGGGTCTCCAGAACATGAATGTGAATCACAACCATAAAGTAGCTTAAAATAACACTCCCTTTGCAATGGATTTTATAATTCCCTTTTCAAATACATTTGAGTGAAGATATATTTATCAAATACTTAACTTCACACAATGTAGAGCTTACACAAAACTGCAGAAAACAACCCATTGCGACAGCCCCTGCAATTACAGTAATTTCTGAACACAGACTGTATAAAACAAAACAGGACAGCAATTTAGCATGATGTGACTGAGCTGCAATTGTGCTGATGCCATGGAGTCTAAAGAACTGTACATCCATAGGCATGTTTGTTAAATGTTCATTCCCTATTTTTTAAGACAGAGAAAATCAACCTAACATAAAGATGAGACAAAACAAGTGACATGCTAGTGGCATATGTACAACGCCCAAGCCTAGACATAATAGGAATGCTTTGATTATAGAACAAAGGGATGCTATTAAGGCACAATTGATACTTCTGATAAAAAGACCCATGCTTTCACAGTGCCAGATTGATGCATACTTAAGACTATGACAGCAAATGAATAATCTACCGGAACACTGATAAGCTCCGTTTTCCCTAGCAGTGTATCAGCTTGTACTTGGTCAACGACTGAAACATTATTATACTTGACCTGAACAACAAGGGAGGGGAGGGAGAGTTACTGCATTTTCATAAGGCAAATCACTTAGCATTATTTTGAAGTGTAGCAGCAAATAAAAACACTGACCATTAATGTTCAATAGCCTACTGTAATATCTTAATAACATCTCACTTTTTGCGGGCTATTAATTACATATAGCACATTTTTTATTCTATACACTGGGATGGTTAAAAAAAACAATCAACCTTTCCCAAAAAATATTTATACATCTGAACCTTTACACAAGAGTATACCCAAGTTATACAGTACTCATTTAAATAGTTTCCCTCTTTTTTAGTATTAAAATATATACCCATAGATTTATATAATTCTTAAACAAGTCCATTCTCATAAGTGAAATAAATCCTTATATTGTGTGAGGTCTATGTACAACTGAGAGTTCAGGCATGGCGGCTACACTTGGCATCAAGGTGCTTGGGTGAGGCAGACAGTGTGCCTATAGAGAGCATGAGGGCAGGGCTGATGAGTCTAGAAATCTTTGGCTGCCTGGATCCTCAACTCACCTGCAACAGAGAGAGGAAACGCAATTCATATAGTATTCAAGCGTGTTAAAAATCATAGAAACTCTGGTTCGTGGTCATTTATAATAATAGACGAGGCTCAAATGATTCAAACTCACCTTGCGTCTTGCTGAGTTTAAGCTGCATCTGGCTCTGTGTTACATCCAAGTCTTGAAGCTCTAGAGAGTCTTTATTACTGGAAGACAGGTTTGTTTTGTCACAAGTCCTTTTACTGTCCTCAAAACAGTCTGTTTCGCCATCCGTGTCAAAACCCTCATGCATGTAACCCTGGTATGCCGCCCCAGGCAAACTTGGGTGCACGGCCACTGTCACTGAGGCCGTAGCTGTAACCATGGTTACGGATCCCCCAGTAAGGCCTTGTTGCGTCGCTAGGGCACTGTCGTTATTGCCATAACCTGGCCTTTTAGTCCTGTTAGGTTGAGGCCTTCTGCCAGGCTGAAGCCTGGGCCCACATTGACTAGTCCTCCCAGGAAGGTGAGAGCTCTCGCTGGGCAAGGGCTGACCGGGCTGGGCCTGGGTCCTCCGAGGGCCCTGCTGCTCCGGCTTGTTTGTACCCCAGCACGGGATGTGGGAGCCGATGGGCAACTGTCCATTCGGAGAAGATTCATTTAAGAGTTCTTTTGCTCCACCAGTGCCTGCTGCACTTTCTGTAAATGGCTTCACCACCTACAGAGAAATAAAAGCAACAACGTCAGATCTACTACACTGTCAGAACTAATGCGCACAACCTTGTTCTTACATTGCTATAATTGTCTTTTGTCTCTGCTACAAACAAGGTGCCATATACCGTGAGTTTGGGGAAGCTGGGGTTGTTGCTGGCCTCCACCAGTATGTGAGACGAGAGGGGTGCGACATTCGTTCCCCAGTCGCAGTACTTATACTCCTCCTCGCCAATGCCTGATGTGGTGGTCGTCTCCGAATAGTACTCAGAGTCCGACGATTCAGAAAAGGCCTGGTGGCGCGATGCCCGGGGCTGCTGCTGCTGCTCCTGGTGGTGGTGGTGGGGGCCTGCGTAATACCCGTGGTGGGCCATGGGCGGGGGCAGAGGGGGCTCTGGGGAGGGAGTGGGCAGGTGGCTGGCGGTGTCCGCCGGTGTGACCTCGGCAGGTGGACCCATGAGTGACAGGAGCACGGGCAGGAGTACCAGGCCGTTTAGGACCCCCAAAACAGTCAGGATGGCCAGCACTGCGAAGAAATACCTGATGGAAAATGAGAGGAGAGGACTGTTAGTTCAGGTTGAAGGTGGGTCTCACGGTGTTATGTCAGTGACAGACAGCTTGAAGACAAGTTGAAGAAATTGCCTCATTTAAAGTGTGTGATTTGCTTCTTTCATTGCTGGTAGGCTGTACTGTCACTCTCTCAAGGAATTTGGTTTAGTCTGTTTTCTATAGACAATACTCATTAATCACACACACGATACACAAATATGTCAGTTGCTGTAAACGTGTGTTTATATTAGCTAGCAGATCTTGAACATTTGATTTCTCACACATGCTTTCTCTCTCTCCTCCCCCCACCTGTGCCCTCTCAGAAAATATTTGATTTAACCTCTCTGAGAATATTTCTTTTAACAAAACAAAACAAAGCAAAACATTACGGGGGGCATTAATAAGAGAAACCAAACCTATCCGATAACCTCCTATAGAGTGCTAGTAGTCTCATTCTAAGCTCACTGAATTTCAGCTGAAGCAAGACCATAGACACCCCTGTGTTTATACTGGGCAGGTCTGTCAAGCCTTCCTTTCCTGCCTGCAGCCTGCATCAGCCAGATCGCACCGACACACACACACACACACACACCTATACAGGTCCACAGGCAGACATACAGGCACGTAAAAGCTCTCTCGGACAGCCACGCACAAACACACATGATTGAAGACGTGCGAACGCGTATGCACACACTCTCTGCGCCTGTCCAACCCCCGATTTCTTCTGCGCAGTAAACATCTGAGGAATTTGGCTCGCGTTCAACTGGATTACGAGTGTCAGCGAAATTCACGACACTCACAAATGCAGCCGGGGTAATATCTGCGGGTTGTCTTTTTCAAATGTACACACAGGCGTTCTTCGTCAGAGAGAAAATGATGTTTTATAAGGACTACAGCTGGCAAACACACACACACACACACACACATTCAGTTGGTGCATAACATGGAGAAGCAGCTCAGGGGGCAAAAGTCAAGGAAAGGGCCAGTGACTGCGTATCAAAGGCGGTGGGAGCAAATCTGATTCCCTGCTCCGTCCAACTAAAACATGCTTTGATGCCTCCACTGCTCGTACAACACTGTCACATTCTCTTTGCTTTGGTCCTTCTGCTGTGTGCGTGTCAGCATGCGTGTGTGTGTGTGTGTGTGGGTGTGCACCCCAGCAGAACTCTGGGAAAGCCAGGGGCGGAGGCAGGCCACAAGAAAGAGCTCTCGAAGAAAATGAGAGAGAACGGCACTTAAAAACTAACAGAAAACAGAGAGAGACACACAGAGAGGCTCTAACCGCTGTAAACGGCGTGTACTCGTACTGTAGTCGGTAAAAGAAATTATAATGAAAAGGAGGATAGAAAACATCCAACATGGATGAGGACAAAATCTGTTAAGCATTGTGAAGTTGCCCTTTTATCCCGTGAATGGGTTACTACTGCCACTGCTACTAGCCAAGCTTAGCGATGCCGTCACATGTCACAATTGGGACAGGCTTTCTTATCCGGAGTGAGTTTCCGTGTTCGCCTCACCACCTTCACACTCGTGATGTTTCCCTTCTTTCTCTCTTTTGCCATTTTGTGCACGTCTCTCCATCTGCTTTGCCATGTGAAGGGCTGCAGCCGTCATCTTAACCAGTTGTGACAAAACACTTGGGGGAGATAATTTGAGTTTCTTGTTCTCCTCTCCAACCATGACTGCCTTGGAGCGGCGTGTAGACAGCCAACCCCACTTGTCTGCTAGACCAAAATGAAGAGTTCTTACACATGCTTACACAATACAGTACGACGGGCATATCATCGTTCCCTGGCACAGCGTGAAATGTTTTATGTTTAACACAGCGAATAAAAAATAACATGCTACACTACTTGTTGTAGTAGAGTCAATACTCTACTACAACCAAACTAACGGCTCCAAGTTGTAAAAAAAAAAAAAAGAAAAGAAGAAAGAATGAAAATAAGAATAACTGAAAAATGGAGAGAGAGGGAGAGAGGGTTTGGGGGCGAGAGAGACACTTTGGTTGGACCTCCAACAGCGTCTCACTGTTAGGAATTCTGTTGTTTATATAAACTGTAATCTTTTCCATTTGGCGTCAGGGACCGGGAGAGATGTGTGTGTGTGTTTGTGCATGTGTGTGTGTGTGCGTGTGTAAGTGTTTGCATGCCATGTCTGTCCATATGTGCATTTCTGCTTGTGTGTGAGCACATGCATCCCCCCACACATGTGTGTTACACGCATGTGTGTGTGTGTGTGTGTGTGTGTGTGTGTGTGTGTGTGTGTGTGCACTTCTGTGAGCAAAGCCTCTGAGCTGAATCAGACTCACTGTTTATTCAGCGCGTTACAAGGCCAGGAGATGTTTACAGCAGTGTATTTATGCTACTCCCCTGTTAGCCAGCTCTGGCTTGCCCCATTCACCCAACCACTGCTACGGCTAAACAAGACCTCCAAGGGAGCCAGGCCTCTCTCTTTCTGAAACATCTCTCTCATATACCTGATATGCACAATGTGCAAATGCTAAACTTATATATTTCCCAAATAACTGATGCACACTTTGCATCTATACAATTGCATCTATCAATAACATCACCAGACGGCCATTTTAAGTGATCCATCCACCTGGAGAATGCTTGACCTAATGTCCTCACACTAAAGGCACAGTCAGGAGTTCTCTTTCTCCCTGCTTCTTGGTCTGTGTTTCTGTGAAGCAGTGTTTTTTTCTGCTGTGGAGGCCCAGAGCAGTCTGTGAGCTCAAGGCTGTGGTTTTGTTGGGTTTGGGCTAAGACTGCATTCAGCTGAAAAACATCGAGCTATTCAACTTTTTTTCCACTCCAGCCATTAAACCAGTGGTCGAAAGCACACATGCATGCACGCACATGCATGTACACGCACACACACACATACACACACGCAAAGTGGAGAGAGCGAGCTAGTGATTTCTGGTGGGATGCGCACCAACTGACACCAGTTCAAATTTAGCTCCACATTTTATTATGGTGCCCAACATGCACAACAAGAATGCCAAACGGATGATAGGAATTTTTACAGATTCCCCTCTGTGTGTGTATGTGTGTTTGAGCGAGAGCGAGAGAGAGAGAGAGACACACACACACACACACACACACACACGCATACACACCACCCAGTGGGTAGCAGAACACTGCTATGTTTACGAGCAGCTGCTACACACCCTTGATGTTTCCCTCCCATTTGTTTTGAGGGTGGAGAGGCAGATGTGTGTGTTTGTGTGTGTGGAGTGACAGGAATAGGTGCATACATACATATTCGCACTGAATCTGTGTGTGTGTGTGTGTGTGTGTGTCTGTGTGCGTGTGAATGTGTGTGTAGGTTGGATGATACCATCCTGCCCACCAGCATGCACCCCTGACCCCACACAAAGTTCACTCCTGTATTCCAGGAAAGGCTAGACAACTGTCTCATGCACACAGCCAAGCACACGCACACACACACACACACACACACACAGTGCAAAGAGCCACACATTGCCTCCTTACAGGTAGAATGAATGTAGACGCGTGTTGCATTAATGAACAGAATAACACACACACACACAGTGTCTCACCTCATGATGAAATCGAATTCTGAGCCAGCCAGCATGAGGACTCCCAGCAGCGTAGAGATGGCCCCATCACTCACCGGAGCAAACATGTGCTCCAGAGCCACCGCTGAGCGCTGGTTCCTGCTGCCGATCGCCGTCAGGAAGCCCTGCAGGAAATGAGGTAGGGAAGAGGTGTTATATAAATTGCTCTATATTCAAATAAGGGCTAACAGCCACAAGATAGCTACAATGGCATTCTTCAACCGACCACTTGAGGGCTTTGGTGACGATGCTTTGAACGTGACTTGGCTTTTAGTGTTTTGCTATCCAGATACGCTAACTGGAAATGTGAAAGAAACCCTCATGCCATGAAACAAAGTACTGCGTCCATTAACGTGAAAAGTGGCCGTACCAGGGCAATGTGAACGGTGAACTCCACCCCGATGCCCACCGAGGCGATCAGGATGACCACAGGGATGGCGCTCAGCTTGATGCCGATCAACCCCATGATTCCAAAGAGCTCCACCGTCATCATGGCCAAGACAAACACCTGAGGGACACACAAGAAGGGAGTTGTTAGCCAAACAGAACACCCTTTGCTGCCGGAAGGCACGCACAGCGCTCAGCACGGTAAACAAACACAAGTGTAGGCCCATATGGTGTTTCTTTAGGGGTCTCGCTTTACATTTCTTCACCCCGCGCAATCTTTGACCTTGTGTTCGGCACCTCAACGGTGCGAGATCAAATGACTCACCTCCCTCCAACCCTCCCTCCCTCTCACCTTCCCAGAGGGGGTCGGAATGATTGACAGAGCCCAATATGACACAATACAGGCACCCATCCATTCACTGTCACTCAGCTGACGTCAAGCTCACCTACATGCACTGCATGCACTGCAGACAACCAACACTTGTTAGACCTAATGCTGTTAATGATGTTTACGTTTCTATGCTATTGTGTTGCTTCTCACAACGCACTTTAGATTAGAAACAGCTGGCGAGGAACTACACCTTGCATGTCACACACGCACACATCTACACCATTAGGCTTGTTCTAGATGTGTGTGTGTGTGTGTTCTGCATCTAAATCAACACACAACACAATTCAGCCGCTTTTTGCACTACACTCATCCCACCAACGGTCACTGTGTGTGTGTGTACGTGTGTGTGTGTGTGTTTGTGTGTTTCCCAACCACTGTCCTATCACACACACACACACACACAGAACCCCTGATGGATGGGCTGAGCAGGCCAAGGTCATAACTGTGCAGATCTGTCGTGTCCCCAAGTCTCTCTCTCTCGCCCTGACAAAGGCGCTGAGCGAGCTGGAGGTAGAGGCTTCAGGAGGGTAAAGCCCCTCTTGCTCCTTTGCATTCACTTTTCTAAGGCGGGCCCGCTCGCCATTAGAATGACAAAGGGGCCCCGTGTGTGAGTGTGAGTGTGTGTGTGTGTGTGTGTGTGTGCGTGCGTGCGTGCATGTTGGCCCTCCACAGAGAAAAAGGGGCCCCCTAGACAGTGTTATTGAGCTGTGCTTAGAGGAGCCACGGGAATAAGAGGGTGAGGGAGGGAGGGCGGGTACAGCAGTGCTGCTGTGAGGGGTTCAAGTGGAAGAGGGGAGAAAGGAGCAGTTCAAAGAATGGATGGATGGAAGGAGAGACATGAGAACGAGACATGGAGATGAGGAGAGGAATATCTAGAACGTGTTCTACTTTTGCTGCTGCTGCTGCTGTTGTTGTTGTTGTTGTAAATCACCCAACACGAGCAAGCTAACAGTGGTTCTCAACGCGTTGGGTGAATGGTGTAGGGATAAGAGGGGTGGGGGGTTAGTCGGACTTCATGGCAACAAAGGCTGAGGAGTGCTACATGAACAGAGCGCCCAGCGTGCTGACTGTTGACTTACAATGATGCCCGCGGTCCAGGGGTTGAGCAGCAGGACGGCACACACCAGGAAGGTGCAAGCCAGCACCACGCTGATGGCCAGCAGGAACCAGTGTCTCAGGCCGATGTACTGCTCCCAGAACAGGAAAGGGTAACCGCTGGGGTAGTTCAGCACGCCCTTGCGGTTGAACTCCTCGCAGATGGACCGCACGCTCTCTATGGCCTCCACAAAGTCGCCGGCCTGCCGAAGGCCATTGAGGTAGAAGGGAAACTGGGCGAACTCCAGCGGCTCTGCAGGTGGGACTGAAAAAAGATGAGAAGAATGAAATAAATGACACAAATACACAAGCGATTCACATCAAAACAACATTAAATGGAATACCAGAAGAGAGCAAGGTGAGGCTACTCACTGCGCAGGTTCTCGCCGGTGGTGTCGTATTTGTCGTGGATCCACTCCCTGGGGTGGGGGTAGAAGTTGGCCTGGGAGGCAGCATATCCCAGGGGGTCGTTGCTAACCCACACAGTCAGGTATATGTAGAACACCTCGGAAGGGATCAGACACTCTGCGTCCAAAAGCCGACGGGACGTCAACTACAGTAGGATTAAGGCACAAAGAAGAGGCTGTGATTAGAGGGCTGCATTTGGTTGTTTTCAGAGCACAACTCCAAGCCCTCCTCCCCACCGTCTGCATACAAGTATGAGAGAGAACAGGTTGTCACAGGAAATCGTGTAAATGCAGCTGTGGGGCCTTTTAGCACACTTCTCCTGTTTCTGACAATGCCACACAGTGTGTAGAAGTTACGGGAATAATGTGGATTCTGTCCATAAAGTGGATTTTTCCCTTCATGCTGTTAGATCTATACCTGGCTGTAGTTGAAAGGATCTTTCTTGGAGCCGGTCTGGATGAGGAGCTTGTACGCTAAAACGCCGTCTTCTGTGCCGTTACGATAGCTGTCGTAGGTTATTCTGCCGGCCTCCCAGTCAGCGTCAAACGCCACCTGCAGACCTGCATGGAGGGAAACATGCGAGGAATAAGATGATAATCAGAAATGTGAAAACACAAATTCCTTTGTCGTTATGGTTACATAATGGAGACACAAATACCGGTATGCTTTATCTGGATAGCTTATAAAACTGTTAACATAAAGACAAAGACAGACATAGACATCAATGGTAAAAACACTCCCATCATATGAAACACACTTTTCCCAACAGACAGTAGACAAAGATCTTTTTTGAGTAGGGTAAGGCTTTAAAAGAACCGCTCAGCTCTTGGCCCTCACTAAGAAAAATGGCTCAGAATGACCTACTGGCTATTACTTCCTCCTTGCAGGGCCTTTTAACAATTCATAGCCTGAGGATATGCACACACACACACACACACACATGCACACGCACACGCACACGCACACACACGCACACACAGAGATAACCTATGAACTCCACCCATCCAGGTGTATGTGGGTGGGGGTGGGGTGAAAGGAGGGGTAAATATAACTGAACTTTCTCTCACCCTTTGCCTGGATGCTGTGGGAGGTAAACATGAAAGCACAGCCTGCCATTCATTCTACAGGATTCTGACATCACTGTTAAACAAACCATCACAAGGTAAAACACACACACACACACACACACACAGGGAGATTATTAACCCACGCCCTATACCCTAAATACAACTGTGGTTACCTTTGAGCCAGTCCTGGAAGTAGTGCAGCCACATGCGGGGCAGCTTGCCATCCCCGTCTCGCACCACGTATCTGACGGAGGTGAAGGCGTTGTGCAGCTGCACCAGCAGCCTCTGGGACTTGGCGTAGTCGAAGCCGTCCATGGTCACCAGATACATGTTGTAGAAGGAGAAGTACTTGAACTGGGCGTCGATGAAGTTGTACTCCTTGGTGTCGCGCGGCACAATGTCGGTGAGGTACAGGCCGTCGTGCACCATGGTGGTGCCGTACAGGCCCAGGCCCAGCAGGCCCAGGAAGAGCACCACCACGGCTGCCTTGCTCTTGGGCTGGAGCAGCAGTGGCGCATATTTCTCCCTGGCGAAGCTGGAGAGGTTCCAGCGCAGGAAGGGCAGCGGGACACACTTCCTGCCTGACTTGGAGTCCTCCACCTGGGCCAGGAGGTCCCGCGTGGAGCTGGAGGTCGGGGTGAAGAGCTGAGAGCCGTAGGGGTCATGGACTGAGGTGGGGGTGGGGGAGGGGGTGATAGCTAAAAGGGGAGGGAGAAGAAAAAGAAGAGGCTGTCAAGGCCGAGTATCTAGAAGAGTTAAACGATTAACCCTCGTAATGTACTCGTAATATAGTATTTAGCCACATGGCGGCGCCATCTGATTGTGTATGATTTGTGTG
>JAODUG010000009.1:1802735-1809913 GCA_027564795.1 Aphredoderus sayanus
ACATGTCTCTAGCTGCTTCATGTGTGTTTATTTGTAGGGGGAGGCCTGAGAGATCTGGTAGAGAGTTGGGGGGTGGTGGGGTCCGAAAAGAGATGAGAGTTGAGGGCGGCTTGGATAGTGGGATGGAGGGATAAGGGGGTTGAAATAAACATTTAGAAGTGACCCAGGTTGACTCTAGTCTTGTTTGTTCTCTCTACTAGTGAGGTCCGGGGCCCTGAGCACTGGGAGTTTATTTATCTAGCTGGGGCACTTCGACGCACTATTCACCTCCAATAATGCTTCATAGAGCTCTCTTTCTCTGTCTGAACTGGGGCGCTGTGTGCACTACTATGAATTATAGCATTTACCTGCCTCTGCTGCAAGGTTTGTTTAGAGAAAGCGCTCCAAACACCAAAATACCTGCATGTGCCTTAGCTCATATAAAAAACAAGTTGTTCCCTCTCGCTCTCTCTCTCTCTCTTTCCTTTTTTGTTTTTCTTATTTCTACGTCTGTGTTTTACATATTTCTTTATGGCCTTCACCCATGATTTGGACTCTTATATCCACTGGCACTTTCATTATATGTGGTTTTGATATTCCATCACCTCTGCTTTCCAATGGTCTTTTACACATGGTATAGACAGGCCCTGTCTGACTGCACTGCACTCATATTTGGACAGCTTGAATGTGTGTACATGCTGTCACGCCTCAGCCAAACACTGTCAAGAAGGATGAGTTCAGTTAATGTAGTAGAACATATGAATGCATTTGCTTTGCTCTCTGTCACCAACAAGCACTTTAAGAGGGCCTGTGTGTTGAATAAATAACTCCAGCTGAGAAGGCCTAACCTTTTAGTACAAGACCTACAGCAGGACATGTTTTTCAACATGATTGCCAATTAATTCTACACAATGTTAATTTGTTTAACTTAAGTTTGATTTACTAATGTATACATCAGACAGCACACAGCACCTAAACACCTAAATAAATCAAATTCATAAACGTATGGAATAAACCCACCTCTCTTTTTTAGGGAGAGGTAGAAAACACATTGAAGTCTCAACCTTCCACCGTGTTCCTGTCCCAACCCCCTTCAGTGTCTCTTGTCATGCCCCTCTTTTCTCTACACCTCTTTTTATGATCCCTCTTTCCTCCCTGCAGACAATACTGACTGGGTCACAAGCTGCCCCGTTTACACAAGCTCTCACACTCTCAAGACAGATAAGGAAACCTACATAGAATAGACAGTAATGACAGTAGGCCTACTAAACAAACTAAAAGTAAACAAAAAAGCCTGTACCTACTAGCCTAATGAAAAACATATGTTGGTGTGCAGAACTAATGTTAATTAATTTTAACATTCTCAAACTGAAATATCTTTATATGCCATTGCCCCTACTGATTGGTGGCTCCGCTTTGAAAGTATAAAATTATATGAGCAATGTGAGAATTCTGAGGTAACTGTAATAGGTGATATGTCTGTGTTGACTCTGCAGTAGGCCAGAGACAGTCCCTAATCCCCTAGTCAGACTAAACAGAGATTGCTTTACAAGCACTCCCCGCATGTTCACCTACGCAGGTGTATGGTATAATAGTAGAAATCCACCCCCCCACCCCCCTTGAAAAAAACAAACTGTTGAGCAACTTCATGAAAAACATGTCTGTCCTCTGTCTGTCCATTTATCTGTCCTGACCTGCAACACAGGACGGAAAAAAGAATCTATCCCCCAAATCTAAGCAGTGAAAGTAAAAGATTGGGAAGTACAAGAGGTATGGGCCTTGTAGTAGCAGTGAAAATAACACCAGACCACATATCCAGTTTGTGTATCTTTATCAACCGAGTGGAAGGTTTTGTTGCTGTGCTCCGGTTCAGAGGATCTGTGTCGCAGGAGGCAGGAAGCCATTAAAAGGTTGGCAGACAGACAGTTATAGGCAGACAGACACGTAGGAATCAAAACAAACACACTCAAAGGGGAAGGCCAGGAGGAGAGAAGAGCAAGCTAACCCAGCTCAGAAGGTGACAAATATGACAAGTGTCTGAGTGTCTGTGTGTTCTACACGGATGGTTACGACACCGTTGTGTTTTTATGATAGGAAGCATATGTCCCTTAACGCCGGCACGACCACACACACACACCCTCCCCCCTGCATTACACACACACACACACACACACACACACACACGCACCCAGCCACACCCCCACACACACAGTGTGTGTGGTGGACTTGCACAAAAAGACTTACACAAAAAGTGTCAAACCTCCAGTAGTAATAGTCTCATCTATTTTATATTCAGACATTTAATGAAAATTTAGGACTAAATGGCTGCATATAAAAATTGCTAACCAAAAAAAGAAAAAAACATAACTAATTTTAGGCACCTCTATTTACATGTTAATCTGACTGACAACTGTCCTATTCGAGACATTCTCCCCTCCCTTTGGGGACGTCTAATATGCAAGGGTGTGCAGGTTTGTGTGTGTGTGTGTGCGTGTGTGTGCGCTTGTGTGGGAGAACCTCTCCTTGTTACCGAACCACTTTACTCTCCATTGAGGCCCTAGCAGCTTTGTCAATGGGCTATTGGTGGAAACAAGGCAGGCAGAAACTTTAGAAACATGGCCACTGCCTCTTAAAGGCACAGCATTCCTTTTCAGCTCCAGTACATCTCTGTAAATCCCACGGCAAAACAACTGGCATACAAACAACTAACACCTCCTTTAAGAGCTCTACCAATTAGCTCACACGCTAATCCTGAGGCGTTACACTTACTAAAATGAAGCTCTATTGTTTATGTATCACTTGTTTGTATAGGTTTGATTTACCACCAGATTCTAACAAATAATTCCAGTAAGGATAATTTTACCGACCGGGTAAATAAATCAATAACATCATTGAGAAAGTGAGGGTTTTCTTCCTGAAAACATTTCTAATGTGATTCCTCAGTCACCTCTGTGACACTCCAGTGGGAGCTAGCCCCAGTCCTCTGGTGACTTGGTGGGCTTAAAAACCCTATAGAGCCTGTTTATATTCACCAACTGCTGTGGCGCTTTTAGAGCGTGCAAAACAGGTGGGTAAACTTCAGCTGCATTCACTTATATATTTTTTTCTCGTAAGGAAAGGGGGGAGGTGCCTGCCTGCCTGCCTCTTGTTGAATGGAATCCAAGAATAGTTAGGGACCACACAGGGAGTGGAGGGGGGAGGGGTCAGAGCGCTCAAAGATGGCTAACCATTCACACAGCCCATCTGCTGTGGGGATCAGCCCCGGCACTGAAAGCCTGAGGGTTTAAAAGGAATTTGGCCAGTGTGAAAAACCAAATAAAGGTTCCTCAGCTCCCAGAAAAATGTACAGATAACCTCAAACTAAAATGACCACGAGGATAACAGCGCTGTGTGCGAAACTAAACAACATTTGATAGGTTGTCAGCCATGGAGCATCACAACAAAACAAGCATAGTAAAGGCAATAAAACAAGGAAAGACCCCATATTGTACCCCAGATGATTGTAACAGTAGCACAATGAGTAGAAGTGCTAGTATTTGTCAGGTTAAGATCAGTTTATTATAAGAAAACACTATCAACTGACACTGAAACACACCACGAAGATATCATTGAGGAAATAAATTCACCTAAATATTGTTAACGTTCATCTTCATACAGCCAATAGCGTGTAACAACTTAAAGCAACTAGGCATAACTAATAAGCAATCAGTCAGTGAACACCTAGTGCCCACCCATGACACTGGGATGACACTAATATGGCCACCCTGTCTCTCGCCCACCACCCACTACTGTCATTCAAACTCCATTGAAGCCCAGTGGGAAGTTGTGGATTTACAAAATGAACAGGGAAAATACTGTTTTTCATCCAAAGGTCAACAAATCCATCTTTAGGAGCTACATAGTGAATATCCCCCCAATATGGTATCACATTTCCCATTGGCCTAGAACAATGGAAAGATAAATCAGATTATATGTTGGACTTACCTTCTACCCATAGTCTTTCGATGTCCGTTTCAATGGCTGCAACACGGAGCCCAACGCTTAGAGCCCCAAATACTAAGAGACCAATAAACAGGACCTTCCCACAGTGTCTCTGGATATGACAGCCCAGACAGAAGAGGAGGGCCTGGAACCTCGCCCGGATCCACAGAGGAGCTTTCTGACCTACAGCCTTACCCTGGAGATGATTGTTGAGAGAGGTGGGCGAAAAGAAGAGAGCATCGTTATAATAGGTGGCTATCATTGCAAAGCCAATTGTTACACAAGGGATGCTGAATACGTTTCATAACCTAACTCTATGTCTCCGTGGCTACGGTGAGCATATATGTGGAGAGGCCATATCAGCAGGTCTATAGGCCTACAGGGGAACATCAAGAAGCTATGGTATTGTGAAAAAACCACATGACAATAATAGCATAGCATAGATATGTCTTAATAATATAGCATGAATCTCTGTCCACAGTTAAAACCGACAAAATGATAACCAGATCCAGTTATGGTATGGCCATCACACCTGAAAAAAAGGTATTGCCTATAGTGTTACTTCCAAATGTCACCAAAAGCATTAAGCAATTTGTTCCAATAAGCACTTGTATTAAGGTGTACTAGGCCTATTTAAAATGTAATTCTTCATCACAGAGATAATACTAGCTAATGATAATAAACAACTATTAGAAAATACCTAACCTAATGTATATCTTAAAATGTACAAACAATAAAAGGCAGATTAAATACAGGTCCTGCTTTATTGGACTGGAAGGCCTATGGCACAGAACGAACATTTTTAAATGCCAGATAAGTCACTTTTTGTCTAAATCTAAAAGAGCACACTGTTACATGGATTTCCACTGCTCATAGTGTATTATAGGCTTGTGGTCATTTTTGTTTTGTTATAGAAAATTACTAAGTGCCCTAGATTATCAATGCAATGCTATTGATAACTTTGTTCGTGGTTTTGACAGGAGTCGATTGTGTTAGCATAGACCTATACTCTCTTTTGCTCAGCCTTAACAATTTCATGATTGTTCAATTGTTCAGACCGTTCACAGTCCCTATACTACAATACTAACTCTAATTCTGCATAAGGCAATGCACTATTGGTGTTTCTCCCTAGTGCTAAAACTCATCCAAGCGTCCGGGCGGTCCAAGGATGCTTTGTCAGATCAAACTCAATCAGTGAATTCCTGCACAGGACCCACCACATTTCAACCAGACCAGTGCGCTCTCCCTCACTTTCACAAAGCCAAAACGCGCACAAACAACTGAGAGGGAATAGTTTACGCACAATGTTTTCTAAAAATGAATGGAAACGATCTCCATTCATAAAGGGAAACAAAACAAACTATTCGCTTCGACTTGTTTCACGACATGAAAATGCACGCATATGCTGTAACAACGAAGCCACTACAATTTCCACTAATATTTTACATAACTAAACCAAAGTTTTACTAGAGCACTTCATTCACCTTAATGGGTGAATGAAAACTGCTCTAATATTCCCACAGTAGACAACAAGCATTGTATCACCTTTGAAATCTGTTTAAGTGCGAAAGCAGCGTGGCAATAACTTGGTCTCCGGAGTAGGTCTGAGCTCGCAGGCGGCTGAGAGCGTGTGTAACTAGGGGGTAAATCTCCAAAGACGCCGGCCCCTGGGACCCCGCGATCCGAGGCCATAGTCCAAAAGAGTAAACGAGGCACAGAGCGAAGCAACGAAGGAACGATGCGACTTCAGAAAATGTGACAATAATCCAACATAGAATACGAGCGCATCCAGCACCCCCGGTGAAAAATAAGAATATATTTTATTCTTCTTTGGAGCCAAACAAGTCTCTAAACTCCATCCCAACATTATGCGCCGAAATCCGTAAAGATCCTTCAGTCGTCATTCGTCCCAATAGCGTATAAAACAACGTCTCAGAGTAGTAGTAGCTGTAGTAGTAGTAGTAGTAGTAGTTGTTGTAGCCTACATCTGAGACGCCCGTGTCAAGTCTAACTCCGATCCTGTAGCGGTAACATTTGGAGAAGTTCGCCTCTCTGCAAATGCTGAAAAGGGAGGTTTGATGGAAAAGTGCTCCGGCTCCCATTGGCCAAGGAAGAGGCAAATTACTTTGCAAACATCGCCTATTATTAGCTGCTAAGCAACAGCTCACCAAAGTGGAGAGAGAGGGGACCACCCAGGCTGATCTGCCTGGGCTGGAGCAGGGGGAGGAGGGGAGCAGAACGGGGCGTCAGAGAGAGAGAGAGAGAGAGAGAGAGAGAGCGAGAGAGAGAGAGAGAGAGAGAGAGAGAGAGAGAGAGAGGGGAACTCTTTCAATAAACTCAGCACAGCCACACACAAACACACACACAGGGCGATGTGCACTTACTTACAGACACAGACAAAAATACGCATGTGCACACGCAGAAACGCGCGCGCTCACACACGCACAGCTTGTTGCCTGACCGCCTCGCTTGCTCTGAACATTATTCCCAGTGGCCTGGCCTAGCCCCTCGGTTTGCAAGAAGCAATCGCACATGCCATCTATTGATACAACAGCGGCAGGCACGCACGCACGCAAGCACTATCTGTATCCGCAAGGCAAGCGCCATAAAATGTAAATTGAACTTGCAGACGACGTGTTCAATCTTTTTACTTCTTCTTCACAACAAGAATTCTGACGCATTAAGTATTGAGTTTTTTCTAACTCTGTTCCAGTTACACACTTTTAATATTGTTGATCACCGAAAAGGCAATGAAGATAAAAATTGACCTACACACGCACATATACATACAGTGTGTGTGTGTGTATATATATATATATATATATATATATATATATATATATATTATTGTATATTGTCTCCTGTACAAAAATATTTTTTAAGCAATATTACCATGCATGACTTCATTAGAAACCAAAGGAAAGGAAATAAAGGAAAAGGAACCATTACCTCACAGTCCATAGTATTTGGGACATAAGTATGTTTTCTAATCTCTTTTCTAAAGACAGTTGAAAAGAGATGATGCCACGTAGGCCTTGGCACCCTGCGCTGAAAACCATATTGACTCAAAATGTTCTTCCATTTGAGGCTTGCTGGGCGACTGAACCCAGATTTAAGTGAAAACACAAAGCTCTGCCATCACTGACCAGATATGCTACAGAAAATGAATTGGTGGCATGGCAAACATTCACTTTACCCCATGACTTGAAGAATTATTA
>JAODUG010000009.1:1810013-1815013 GCA_027564795.1 Aphredoderus sayanus
TTTTTTTTTTTTTTTTTTTTTTTTTTTTTAAACAATGGTTTGTTTGTTAATGGGTTACCTGGCTTATGTAAATGTTTTGAATAATAAAATGAAAGGGGTTTTATTAGTTAACAAGTAACCATTTGTTTCTATCTCTGACCACAGGCATCCCCGGATGCACATCAAAACAGGCCTTGTGGACGCTCACCTTTACTGTCTGAGGAAATCTGTGGTGGATTTTCTAACTGACAACAAGTGAGTTGTTATTTGTCGGTGGGGTGTTTGTTAAATGTTCATCCAATAATTTGACCAGTCAATGTATGAACTGACATCTTAAAGGCATAACAATTATGATACCAGTCTATGGTGTGTGCACATACACAAACATTTGTCATTCAGAAAAATTAATGTTTAGGAATACACATCCACACAGAATTGAACACACATCCAATCTGTAAGTGTTAAATATGGCTGCTTGGCATAAAGCTTTGAACGGCCCTGTTAGCAGGCTATTCTAGCAAGGTGTTAATTTGTTTTACTATGTGTCACTGAGGCAGGCTGTTAGGCCTTTAGCCCCTATAGTGAGACGCTGTGACACAGCCTTCTGTAACCAGCCAGGTGCTTGACCAAAACTGTGTGTAATACAGCATACACTTTGATGACAGAAAAGCGCCTTATTGGGAAAACACACTATCACAGTGTTGATTTACTACATGTATGTGGACATTAAAGCATGTATTTGTACACATGCACAATATAATTGAAAATAAGGTTGGCCATAGATAATACGTTTACTAAACAGTAGCCTATCTGATTGGCCAGCACATTAGCAGATCCTCAAAGAAAATTAAGAAAGACATTTTAAAAGCTGGTAGAACTATACCACTGTGATGGGGAGAACGCAAACATTCTCTAACCAGGAAATTATTTGCATTTAGGACAGTTAACAGATTTAACACTGGCCTTCATTGCAGGTTGGTGGGCCCTGCATTGTTGACAGCCTTGCTTTAGCAGGGAAGATGCACCGATGCTTTTCCATGTTCACACTTTCTTTTTCTGCAATTAACATAAAATGTGCCATGCTGTTCTTTTTATTTATTTTAAATAATAATTCCTTATTTTGGACATCTATCAAATTACCAACTGGTTTCAACACGCACACCGTTTCTTCTTTTTATTCCCCATTTCCCCATTATGTAGAAAGACATGGATGTTTTAATGTTCCAGAAAGATTCTGCTGATCTTTCACTAAAATCACTAACTCCCCTGGCTTTATATTGCATTACATTATCTAACCTTCAGCTCTCTCTCTCTCTCTCTCTCTCTCTCTGACGAAAATAGACAGAGTAACTCTTGTTTCTCTCTTGTCATTCAGATGGAAATTCTAATCTCCCTTTTTAAAAGGCAGTAAGACAGAGGAGTGGAGCGAGGCCCTGGGGAGCTCAGCACAGTGCTGAAGGGAGTACAGAAAGAAAGGAAGAAGGGGAAATTGCCTCAGGGTTAACACAGGAAAGGAGATTAGATAGCATGATTCAGCTTGATTTCTCTTGTTAGCATGTAGAGAAACTACATTTCTAACTATTGTATTTTAATAGATTTTTTTTTTTTTGTTACATTTTTTTTTTTTTATTCTATGTTGAATTATTTCTTTGGATCCAGTCCATGATAGATAGAAATGACTTTTGTCAAAACCCACAACATTCTGGCTAATGCAAATCTCAGGCATGCAAATGGACAAAGCATGCATGCATCCACGTGTGTATGCGCAATGTGCTTTGAGTAGCTTAATTCCTACTCACAAAGAATATTCTACAAGGTATTAATGATTAGGTTGCTGTATTCTCACCTGCATCGTATTACAAGACCGTAGCTGACATGATGCTGTTTTATTTTCCCTCAGGTCCATTTCATCAATTCGAGGTGAATTGGTGCCATATTTGGTGCGGAAGCAGTTCTCCAAAACCACCAACAGCCAGAGGTCAAAAGACGATGTTGAGGAACAGAACCAGAAAAAGAGCGATAGCAGTGTAAATCCAGGTTGGTTTTACTTAAACACACATAAACAAACATACAGATAAAGCACTACTATCTATGTGTGAGAGGTTGTTCTAAAAGTAATTTCCAGTATCTTTTTTCATGAAAGGAAATTGTGGGATTTTTACAAAATGCCTCAAGACAATGTACTGTGTGTAGTAGTTATTTTAGGACTTTCATATAGCGTGGCCTATACTTTTGGAAACTGTAGGAATGCATGTAATATAAAGTGGAGCATAAAGGCAGTTTAACCCTAGTCTTCTACAGTATGGTCGATATAGTACAAAACATGTTAACCAAGCATTTCAACAATTTCAGGAATCTGGTCAATTTTTTTCCTCACTCTGGTTTCCGGCGTTATTACACAATTCAGACCATTATGGAATATGTAGGCATGAATTTGTGCAGATGTGATGTGCCTTCACTATGTCATTTGGTTTTGTTTCCTCCTTTTTCTCAGAAGTTTAACCACTACTTTATGTGAGAGACTGGGTGTACTGAAACATGATCAAAATGTTGACTGGGATGGGTTCATACTGTTCTGAGACCACTATTACAGAACATGTAGCAGAATTGAAATAAATACCTTGCTAAGAGTTAATTTTAATAGGGTGCCTGAGGTGACTCTGGTTAATTTGAGCTTGATCTCGCCAGAGCTCCACATCTCGTCCCGCGATGAGCACCTCCTCCAGCTGGCCCAGGAACGCTCCTGTTGGAATGATCACCGTGGTGACATGAGCGAGGCCTATCATGGCGGGAAGCTCCGCTGCTACGTTCACATCATGGACCAGGGCCTGTGTTACCGTGTCAACACGCTTGCCGCTTACATAGATGCAAACCGGCTGGTTAGTGCTGCAGTAGATATTTCCACTCATTTTCTGGAAATGTCCATAGTATGTTAACTTGTTGTGTTCTCCACATGCTACTCTTAACTCCAGGCTCCAAAGCTCTTTGACGAGCCACCCATTCACCTTTCTGCTGTTATATCTGAGAGATGTCAAGTGAGTAGACCTTTAACCCACTGAGTTGATTTAATTGTACTTTATATACAACAATGTCCTTGCAGTGCTGAGCCAGTTCATTACCAAAGTAATGTAAGTAAGTTGTGTGTTTTCCTCAGGTCGGTTCAGACAGCATCATCGGGGCATCATGCCAGGTGGCAGATAAGACGTCTATTAAGAGGTCTACCATCGGCAACTCCACCACTGTGAAGGAGAAGGTTAAGGTTACCAACTCTATCATCATGCATGGGGTTACTATTGAGGAAGGGTAAGAACACACGCACGAACCAACAAAGTAAAGTTAACACACATCCAGCATGTTCATGCTGCATGTTCAGCTACAGCATCTGAACAGCACCTCAGGCAAAGGTTTATATGCAATGGACACTTTAAGGAAATCAATGTGGTCAATTAAACTGTACATTCCATAGAGTATGTAAATATTATGTTAAAGTCTAAGCGATATAATAGAGAATAAATGGCCAAGGATTGCTATACTCTCCCACTAATGAAAACGGTAGTATTGCTAAATGCTTTATTAACATTATTATCTTACAAAAATGTATTAACCATAAATAAAAACGAATACCCCAAATTATTCCACATCTCCCTGTTTGTCCTGACCTGCAGTTTGACAAACACTGGTCTAGAGTCCCTGTTTCTCACTTACTTTTGCTCTCTCCACCTCTGTAAGCCCTTCATGGGAGAGAGAGATTCTGTCTTTCTGTCTTTCCGTTAGAGAAAGAAAAGAGCCGTGTGGGGGGGGGGGGTGAGATTAGCGAGACCCTGGTCATGTCGCGGAAACCTCTTTTTTTTTTCTGCCTTTTTTGTTTGGAGCTGACCACCACTTGTTGACAAGAGGTTGGAAGGTCAACTTTTTATGCGGGGGTGGCGGCACAGGAGTGGGTTATGGGGGTGGGAGGGAGTGAGGCGTGTGTGTGTGTGAGGCCGGGGGAGACACAGAGGATGTGGGGTCATGGCAATGAGGAGCCCTGGTGTTAGTAATTAGTGGTGATTCAGTTCTAAGACCTCTTTGGTGGTCTCCCTCTCTCTTCTTCTCTTTTCTTTTTCGCTCTCCTTCCAATGTTACAGCATTCTAAACCTTATAATCTTGCATCACTACTGCCATAGATGCTTACGTTGACACACACACCTACACTACCCTGACCCCCCCCCCCTTCCTTTCCCACACAACACCACCTAAAAAGACCACCTGACCACCTGAAAAAGCCCCCGATACAAACCTGTCTGTGTGTGGGGCAGCCTGGGCCAGGCTTGTGTGCGTCACTGGCTGGGGCAGCAGACAGACATGTGTTCTCCAAACTACAAACACACACACACACACACATCTCCTTCCTGGCTGCCCCACACAGGAGTGTCTATGTCTCCTCTCCAAGAATTTTATGGTGGTGGCTTGGCTGGGTTTTGGTGTGTGTGTGTGTGTGTGTGTGTGTGTGTGCGGAAAAGGTGCCCCAGGTGAGACCAAAACACAGTTTGACTCAGTGACGCACAGGCACAACTCAGATCCATGCAAACACGCGCAGCAGTTGTTCATTAATATATATGCTAATACCACGCTGTCAGTGGCTCGGCTTGATGTGAGCAGCCCGCAGAGCTTTGAGAGACGAGCTCGTCTCACAGGGTCCCGGGGGTTAATCGCCCCCTGGGACAGCTGGGTGAATCTGGACATTGAAAGCCAGATGAATATCACTACTGCCAGCATACCCTTAAGCTTGCCACTGAGGTTACACCAGCTCTAGTGGAGGTTTTTAACTAATTAGCCAACACTGGCCAGTGTTGTGAGCATTCCTTTCTTGTGCACACAAACATGGCTGCAAACACCATGTGACCTTCTAGGGTGTCTGTCTGTGTGATTATTGTGTTAATGATGGTGATAGGATACTGTACGTGGTAGACGATCACAAAGCTCATACATCAATACATTGATTTCTGGTGCGTTCACAAAAAGTTACATTTGTAAAATGT
>JAODUG010000009.1:1817513-1824602 GCA_027564795.1 Aphredoderus sayanus
AGATACAGACTGCTGCTCTGGGCACTTGGACAAACACACACGCAGGCATTCATGCAGCGTGTGTGTGTGTACATACGGAGGCACGCCGCCCAACATGCACTGATGGAGTTCCAAAATGTTCCTGTCCTGTCTTCCTCTATCACAACTCCATCTGCTGTCACATTGGTTCTAGTCTATTATTCGGTGGTCACTCTGATTATATTGTGTATACACTGTATATGCATGTGTTAAATCAACTGTATGTTGACGAATTCTGACACACTTCTGTAAGTTTCTTTTCTTGCTTTCAGAAATGTACAATTTAAGCTTTTGTCCTATTTATTGGATCATCTTGCGAATGACCTATCCTAACTCAGGGAACGGCCAGTTCCAAAGAGTAATTCAAGGGTGTTTTGTAGAGGGTTCCACTGCTCCTGTGGCCACGTGATTAGGTACAAATCTCATCTGATTGTGTGCCACCACTGTCAGACCTACAGTACAATACATGGACCTCAAATTAACTAAATGACTGAATCAAGTAAACTAGCTGAAACTTTAAAATGGGAAGTAGTAAGGTCTAAAAGTACTTAATATTCAATGTGTTTATCACCCTTCAATCATTTATATTTTCTTCTCCGGTTCTCTGCCAATTCGCCATGCTCCCTTGCATCTCGTCTGTTCTTCAGCTAAACCAGTCCTCGGAACCAGATTCATTTACACTGAAACCTGTGTGTGAAAATGGAACATTAATCATCACAGTTTGCTTTTGGCTAGCCATGTTAATTGGGGTTAGGTGTGCAGGCTGGAAAGGGAGATAGAGTAAGAAGCCTTTGTAGTCTTGTATTACCACTTTCAGAATTTAAAAACCTGAAAACTCAACTAAAAATGGTAACATTCCACTGCAAAAAATAATTTTCTTGTTTACCCCATGTCACTGTTATTTGTAAGATTTTACAACCTCAAAACATTGGAACAATTTGTGTGTACATTTAACCTTTCCTGCTCTCTCCTAATGTGTGCCTCTCTTTTTTCATTAGCTGAGAAAACGAACGAGGTCATTGTTGGAACAGATCAATTGATGGAGATCTAGAACCCAGGGGGGAGGAGCTTTCTTCACCTCATCTAATCACAGGCCAGAGAAACAGGACAACTGAGGGAAAAGGCTAACTGGCCAATCAGTAGCCAAGGTGCTGTTTGACTCTTCATATGGTTTTATTTTCTACATTGTGTTCAAATAAAGCTCTATTTAAACCACATGAACTGATTCCATGTGTTTACATAATTTAAATAATTCTTATGTTCTTTTGAAATTGTTTTATGAAAGTAAAACAGTGGTATGCCAAATATCTGTCACTTTAAAATGTTTCAAATGAAAACATTTTGGCAGTCTTAAGTAAAGGCCTTAAACTGTTAAACTGTGATGTTTAGCAATTAGCATGTTGGCCATTATCAAGCCTCGACGGTCTCCAAATAGCAGCACTCAATTATTTAACATCTGCACCGTGCTAGAGGGAGGAGTGTTTATACAAGCGTGCATGAATGTGGACGCATGTTTACACGTGCACGCTGTGCAGCCGGGAGGACCAAAAGACAGAGAGAAAGAAGTGGGAGGGGAGACCACAATGGCATGGGGGTTAAGTTTATTTGTACACAAAAATGGTGTGTGTGTGTGTGTGTGTGTAGGCTGCAGACCACCCAGCTTGATCCTGTATCAGTTAACACCAACTCCCCACCCTCACCCTCGCTCCCTCTCGCTCGCTCACACACTACGGAGAAGAAGACTTTACTTGCGCCTGCTGCTTTTTTTCTTCCCTTTCTTCTTTCTTCTCCCTTTACCGTCAGAAGATTTATTGCATTCCTTCGGCAGAGCATTTCTTAAATTACAGGTTTGAAGTTCCTTAGTCACGAAAGAAGATGAGGTCGTTTGTGTCATAGAATGGTTTGTGTGTGTGATTTACTGCCCTCTGTTTTCTATTGTTTCCGTGGCTGTGCAGGAGTCCTTCCCACTATCTTGTGGACTGATTGGTGTGTATGTGTAGCTGAGGGAGAGAGCGGGATTATGATCTGACTCCAATCTCTACGCCCCTTTATAACCCCCATCATTGAGATGGACATGTTTTTATCATTAGCAGGTTGAAAGCTGTTAGTGGAGCTATGATTTGTGTTGTCATCAGTTTTGTACACAATGCTCATCCCCAATAGTGTTTGGATAGTGGCGTCATGTAACAGACCTATGGAGTATGTTACCGTGTTAGACCTGTTGTCTCACATGCACACCCATGTTTCACTGTTTATTTGCAAAGTGGCCACTCTCAGACTGATATGGTTCATGTAAATGGAATAAAACCTTGCGTTTTCTGATGGACTCATTTTGAATAAGATGTGATTTTTGTCTGTAAAGGCCACTGTGCATTGGTACAAGGACGGTTTTGAGGCTGACCATTGGAGGTAAAAAAAAATGGCAGATGCTTTAATCTTACTGGATGTGAAAAATGAATTGATCAGACTGACTTTCGTGGAAGTATAGTGCAGTAGTAGGGAGAAAGGGAGAGGCTCTGACCTTTGTCTCTGTCCAGTTGGGATTTGGCAGCTGGGTGTGTTTGATTTAAGGTTTGTATATTTATCCAAAAACCCCAGTCCTTCCACTACCACGACACCAAGGCTGGGCCAGGCCTGTCCGTGTGCCTGTGTGCCTCTGAACAGTAGGTGTATGTGTATAAAACTAATGCAAAGTCTCACAACTGTCCACTATGTGTGCGAGTATGGGTGATTAATATGTGTAGTGCATCAGTGCATACTTGCATTAATGTACTCTACAGTGTGTGTGTGTGTGTGTGCGAGCATATTCTGCAGGTCTGGAGATGACATGTCAAGCCACACATCATATATCAGGCTGTCTGTGTTGGGGCCAGTAGCCCTCCGGTGGGCTAACTTGGTACACATGTTCTAATGAGTTTTTGAACGTTTCCAAGGCAAGTTTCCTAGCTCTCTTCTCACAAGAAAATGTGGGGTGGGGAAACATTACTTCATGAGCAAGTGATCAACTGCAAAAATAACATGTTCTTCAATGTTTTAAACTAGATCAAATGCTATTATGAACATATGGAACTTTTCCCTTGCAAGCAAGAAATGGGTGAACATTCCATGTAATTCACAACAGCAACTTTTATGGGACCGTTGTGTAGGTTCTCTAGGCAGTAGGCTACAGTATGAATCATGACAGTGTCACTTCTCTATTATTGAATTTCTCCTACATGTATGTTCTCATTCAGGTTAAAGCCTTAGCCTCCTGCTCCTTCTACATGTATTTATGCAAAATAATGCAGAATAAGTTAGTGGCCTCAGAAACAGGGCACATATTATTAAAAGACATCAGACAAAATCTGCGTGCCAAGAAATATCTAAAGAGTCACTCAGGGTCCTCTAGGGGAAAACATGGTAACCAGTGGCACACTTAACTTTACCAAAGTGCAGTGTGAACTTTGACATCACTGCTGCCCAAGCTTAGTCACGACAATCTTTAACAGTATGCTCTGTGTTTCTCATACGACATAAGACACTTTAATAATAACAATACTAATACTAATAGCTTTATTTGATATAGCGTCTGTATGGCATTCAGCCCAAAGTGCTTTACAATAATGGTAACGTTATATGCTTTTGCACATGGTTCCTGCCCACACAGTCCCTGGCATCCGCTACAGTGATGTCATGCTGTCCAGCGTTCACTAATCAACCGAAGAGCGACGAGCTATGGCTTTCCCAATGCCATCGCAGTCCTGGGATTATAGTGCAGATGACACATGCGTGTGTACCTACTGTAGTTCTGTAAGACGGGATCAATGTGCAAATAAGCACAAAGGTAGATGCATACAGAAAATGGAGAACAGTGGGGTGGAGTCTAAGGGGGTGGATTGGGCTGGGGGGTGGGGGGGGGGAGGTGTAGTCTGAGTATCTGGGTGGCTTCGTGGCTTGAGGGCTGATCGTGGGTGAGCAACAGAGAGCAGGCCACCCAAGTGGCAGTCAGTCAGAAACCTGTGTGTGTTGCTGCTGACCCCTACACATTAGCACAACACTTCCTCAATTTGTCTTCTGTGTTCTCCGGCCACAAATGAATTTCCTCCCTCCCTTTTTTTTTCTTCTCTTCTTCACACACTACCTTTCAAGATACTACCCCTTCCCCCCGTTCCATCTCTCTAACTTCTGAACACACATACACTCTTTTTACCCGCTCCACAGATAGGACACTTGCTTATGTTACATAGCTGACAAAGAGTATGTGTGGCAACAGTCTGTGGGATAACAGTGTCGGTGACGTGCCCTGCACATGCACACGCCGACTGGTATATACTTGTCTATCAGTGTGGTGGCCTCCTGTGCTAATTAGCCAAACAATGACTGGAGGACTGAAGTGATAACATTTGGGATCCTATACATTATGTGTCTGTTTCCAAATGTGTTGTCAAATCTATTGCTTAAAAGTATAACAAAGGTGTTGCATGTTATTGACTTGACATTGATTATTGCCATATGTCTTGGCCAGGATTCTTTTGTAAATGAGTTTTTTAATCTAAGTAAGACCAATTCATTCTGGTTAAATAAAGGCTGTATACACAGTGGTGTGGTTACTTTGATTTTACAACATGAATTTCCATATCATATACAGTACTTATATTTCTATTAATTTCCAAATGTATTAACCCTAAGTGTTTCATTTGTGATAATAGGCACAGCAGCGTTAGAAGAGTCAGACTTTATTGTTTCTCAGTTTATTTTAAATATGTTACACTTATTCTATTCAAGACTGTTCCATTCAGAGCTGACATGCATAATCACTATCCCAGGATGAAGATAAAGCACAGCTTTATCTTGAAGCTTTTTCATAAGCTTGTTCATCAAGCTGATCAGCAACAGATTACAACTGCATAAAAACTATTTAAGATATGTGTACACACACGCACACACACAAACTTCACAACTTTGTTGTGAAGTTCCAGGACACCCCCACCCCCACCCCTCAATGTAATGGCAACAGTTTGTATTACCACCTGCTAGCTACGTCTGACAATACCTCTGTTACAACCGCAACAAACAAAGACTGGGAGAAAAGTGTGTTTCTCCCTCATGCTCTGTGTTTTTGTGTGTTTTTCCCCCTTAAAGGCAACCCATTCATTACGATGACAAAGGGTTAAAGAAATGCATTATCATAATTAATGTTGTGTGAGACTGTGGGTGGCAGGAGCTCCTATCTAGAGGTACTCAATGCAGAAAACAGACAATTTCTGTCTGCCATTTGAAACCTTTTGCCTTTTTGTCATAATTGTATTTTTCTTATTTTATTTTGAAAACTCTAACTTTGTTTTTAAGTGAATATTATAGAAAATATGGTTGAAAATGTTGTAGTTTTCATGATAAGGAAGAAGACTCTTCATAATCATGCAATGAAGGCTTTTGTTTTCCTTGGTAGATTTATTTTATTAGTCAGTTCTAGTTAGCAGCTAGCCGAATATAAAATATTTGTGTAGCATTTGTTATAAAAATTAGTTGTTCCAATGGAAAATAAATATTGAGATTATAGTTTTTAGCCAATAACTCAAAATGTTTGGTGCAATGCTTGGGCCTGTGTGTTTAATTTCAGTGATATTTTGTTGTAGACATTACAAAAATAGACTTTAAATAATTGAACATTTTCATTTATTTTCTTATTACGTCACTTTAACCCAAAACTTGCCCTTACCTGTCTAAGAATTATGTTTCAGAACAATGTTCTCCTAACATCATGCAATCTTCATAAATTTTGTCTGTAATTATTTTCACCTTAATTTAATAGCCTGATAGCTGACATTTTTATAAAAGAATAATGAAATGATCATGCAGCTCGGCTATGTTTAGCTTGACTATGTCCATGGCCTGAGCATCAGGAGGTCTGGGCTTGGTGCAATGGTTAGGTCCCAGGACTCTTCCTATAGCAAACACACTTGCTAGACAGGCAGGGGTTGAAATGGGGTTGGGTGAATAGAGGCATCAAGGCCAAAATACAAGGGCTGAATTTAGGCAACAACAGAAACATTGAGAAAGATATGACATAGAGTAGCTAAAAAGATCAGGTGGAAGATATGAATCAGAGACATTATAACAAGTATGTAGAGGAAGAGAGAAACATGTTAAATGGTGGGAGGGAGCGTGAGGGAGGGGTGATGATGCAGGAGAGATGGGGACATGGGTTAGGGGGAAGGGGCGAGACCTCAACGGTTTGTGTTTGTAGACCGGGGCGGTGTGATGGCAGATATCTGGACAGCGCATGGTCATCTCGAATGGTTTATTTATCCAAGGCCTCCAGACCAGGCCTCGGACCTCCCTGAGTTTGTTAGGCTTGAAGGGGCCCCCTACCACACAGCTCAATTCCTCACATTCCACATTAGCTCCCATTTCCAGCTGCCTGTTTCCTTCTACACTCAACCCAACTCAGCAAACCATACCTTATTCCAGTAAAGGTCAGAAATGTGCCAGGCATTGCCAGCCTGGAAACATGAGCTCATTGTATGAGCTTACTGTCCTTTAAATTTGGACATATGTTTTTTTTTTTTATGTGGGCAACATCTAATATGCCTCTAGGATGCTGTTAGAAGAACAGAATGTTAGAAGAATAGAAAGATCTTAGTTTATGCTCTATATATAGTCTTATCATTATATTACTGTAGTTATTTGTTGTCATGTACATTCCCTATGAACGTTTTTAATTTTAGACCTTTAGTATTTTTTAAACTATGATAATAAAATTATTAAATATTACTGGTAAAACGTTTTTAAGAATCTACACCCCTTCAGACTTCCCCGTGAAATTACATCATTCTAAAAATGACTTCATGTTAGATACTATATCTATGTGATGAATATTTATAAGTATTAGAATAGTTCCAGACTTGAAAGATATTGTAAAAAGTGATATGGAACCTTTTTTATCTGGCTTGCATTTTACTAAGATTTGGTTGTCTGTTATGTATTAATATTTTATTATTCAGATCAGGATTTGACAGACTGTAGATGATTCTGATCAAGCATACTACTACTGTTATTGCAGTAATTATCAGTGTGTATATATAATGCATA
>JAODUG010000009.1:1824702-1838908 GCA_027564795.1 Aphredoderus sayanus
ATTAATAATTATTTTATTATTATTTAGTATTAACCCTCCTGTTGTCCTAGGGTTGAACCACAAGGCTGCCTTTTGCGTGCCATTTTGACCCTAGGGTGACAGGAGGGTTCAAACGTAGATCACATTTCCATCATGGTGGGGTTGGAGAGAAACTCTTCAGCGTGGTGAGCAAATAGATGTAACATGCTGCGTTGTATCTTAAGTGTGAAATTGGTTTACCCAAAGTCAATCATCCAACTTCCTTCCTGCTGACTTACAGGAAATGAGCATTGTGTGATAGGTCTTCCCACACATTCAAACACACAGCATTGTTTTTATATAAATTAGTCTCACACATCTACAGTATTTTAGCTGTAATTGTATCCAAAGCATTTTACAGTAAGTACGGCATCTTGCTAAAGGATACTTACAATACATATATATTAGGCATAATTTATAATAACATAATTTTATACATACAGTACAGTACATATATTTTAAACAATACAATATTAACCAGTGCTTCTCAAATGAATATATGTGCACCCTTATTGGTAGTAGCCTATTTACAGTATATTGTCTACTTGTACTTGGGCTTAACATTCAAAACTCCTTTTATATTATTATATCCTATATTTATGTTTTTTTTCTCTTTATGTCAATTTATGTAAAATAATAAAAAATGTATGTAAAATAATTGAATCAATCAATAACTGAATTGAATCAAAATGTTGAGCACTGAGCTAAACTATACAAACTCCCCCCGGTCTTCCCTAATACATTGAATGCTACACATATTTACTGTAAACACCTTCATATTAGCACCAAGTCGCCCTGCGTAACTGTTTACTGTGATTACAGGCTCTATGATTTCGTTGACATTACTTGACCAGACTGCACAGCCACAGTCCCAATGCATACAGTACTGTATAAGTAACAGTGTTGTAAACACACTAACCCAACGGGCTTAGGGTTAGCAGGCATTAGAATACAAAGGCTGGACAGACTTAGAGAGTTCTAAATAGGTATGATGTCACTACAGGGAAGAGGTGAGTAATAAGTCATTCAAGTACCACAGTGTTTAAACAAAAACAGCCACTAGCCAGGAACAATAACATAGTAATAGTAATGTATGTGCCTATGTCATACATGTGCCAGTATGGCTGCATCTGCCAATGTCATTCATAACACCTTGCAAATTTGAAAGGCTCAATATTCCTTCATTGCTTGTGACCCAGACTGAGCATTGTTGATCAAAAGTGGCGCTATCTTCATATTGCACACATTTAAATTCATACAGTATCCAAACATTGTACTGTGGCCTTCCGTCTCTATGCCAGGCTGAGGTCGATTCATAAATACAAACTTGTTTATAGCAGTGCTCTGGCATACAAATAAATGCGTTGTCAGAATTACTGTGTCCAGGCTCAGCTGTCTATTTATAGACAAGTGACTCTAATTGAAGGTTTTTTTCCAGTGACATCAGAAGTGTGGATAAAAAGTTTGAATCGATGTTGGCTTGGGAGGTACATTGTATATACTGTAGAGTATTGTATACTCTACAGTAAAAGTGCAATAAAAATACAATCCTCAGAAACATTGTAGTTAAAAATAGAAGCCAAACAATTTTCTGTATTTTAAACAGTTTGTATTTACAGTAGTCAATGTCATTCAAGCTGTGTGGACTAAAGGATATAAAACATTTTTTAACAGAATGTATAAATTCTCACCACACTGTTTCGGCCTTAGGAGAAGAAAACATTTTTTGGGGCGGGAAAAGTCAGGACAGGATAGAGAATTTTTTTTATTATTGAGCACAATTCGAGCAAGATGCATGACCTGAAATTCTTTTGAGTTGTGACAGAAGGCTGGGCAGAAATGTTTAATGAAGTGCCTCAAGCACACATTCAATGCAAAGCCACCCTCATATTGAGACTCTTCACCTCTTAAGTCCATGTACAGCAGCATTACAGTACATACTATAGCAACATTCCCTATAAAGATTTAAAGTTCATGTACTTTGTCCCTGGCAAGTTTAAATCTTTGATTTGATTCCCAAATTGGCTGAGATACAGTGTGTGTTAATATAACAGCTTTCACAAAACAATCTTTTGTGAAAGCTGTCATCACATGAACATTAAAGTGAAAGCTCCATTAGGCAGAGCACCAGGAATGTAATATTTTTAGATTCTTTTTACAAAAAAGAAAAGGAAATTAAACATTTAAGAATTAATATCTATAATGTTTTTGTTGCATCATCTTCTTAGGAATTAAGGAGACTAGTATCACTATCATCCTTAAAGCACAGGCACAACAACAAACAAAAACAAAAACAACATAGTCAAACCCTGACACTCAGGGTATGTCACTGCAAAGTGGCACCTTACCCTTTAGAAGCAGTAGGTTGAGTCTCCCAGCTTGTCAACCACCCGGCCTCTAGAAGTACCATAGTCTGTGTTGTGGCATCTGGCTTTACTCTGTTCTAGTTTTCACACCAAGACGTCTTGACAGGCCTCTTTCTGTTCCTTTTTCATTCTGACCCCTTGTTCCCTCCTGCTCGCTCTACATCTTACTCTCCCTCTTCCTCTCTCTCTCTCTCTCTCTCTCTCCCTCTCCCTCTCTCTTTCCCTCTCCCTCTCTCTGTTTCTCTGTAGCAGCGTCACTGCAACTGCACAGTGCTGGCTAAGAATGGGCCCTGTGTCTACATTGGCTCACACTGCATTCTTGTGGTTACCTTACCTTACTTACATTCGCATGCTGTGAATTAAGTTAGAGAGAAAGAGAGGGAAGGTGAGAGACAGAGAGAAAGAGAGGTGGGAAGAGTGTGTGGCTGCTGAAGGAGGTACAGTATAAGACAAATCATATTTATATTAAAAAATAGTTACCCACCTTGCGTGCTTCTAGATGCGCTTGACAAAGGCCTGCGCATTGTTGCATAACGTAATGCAAAAGTGATATCATGCACACATCCGCACCCGTTTCAGGCTCCGCTGGGGAAAGGGGAAATGAAAGCTGTGGCGTCATGTGGGTGTTTTTGTGAACTATATAAGTTTACCCCATTTCCTGAATAGCAGGTGAGACATAGGTATTATTGTTCGGTTGCATGACCTACCACTCACATGCTGTCTCTCGTTCTCATGGCACACACACACACACAGGGTGGATTAGGGTGATCAGAGGCCCGAGGCCACCCTTTTTTAAGAAAAGGCTATACAGTATGTTATATGGCGTGGAGATCATGCATAAACACACAAAAAGTATGTACGAAGCCTGCAGGGTTTGTGGCCAATTCCCTTTCAGTTTAGCCAAGCGAAAAGGGATTTGTTTTTAAAGAAACCTACTTTTAAACGTCAAACAGCCTGAGATTCACCAAAGTCACAGTGCATTAGCCTCCATGCTCATTCAGATATACATGTAATGTACAAACTGAAAAGCAATTCCATAGGCAGAATGTCTCATTTTTGCCCCTAATCTTTACTGTGTCATTCTACTTTTGCCTGGTAAGCTTGTCAAACACTGGCTGAACATGAGTTATGTTTTTTACTATCTACAGGGCATGTTTATACGGAGACAGATGAGGCAGGCCTCACCCTGTCTGCAGGTGTGTCAGATCAACACACACACACACACACACACACACACACACACACAAAGACACACACTGCACACACAAGGGTGTTGGCTAAATTGCGAGACCCATAGTGTTAAACTGTGAAGAGATATCAACTGTGTCCAGCTGTGTCTGTGTGTGTTGATTAATGAACATAGGAAGAAAAATCTTATCTTAGAGTTGTAAACAATTTAGTCTAAGCTATTTTCGTACTGCTACAAATGTGCCCGTGTTTAAACCCATGTTGCTATTGCAAGTTGTATAGGCTGGAGAAAGTGGGTTAGCGTATAGATAAAATATAAAAATATAGCAGCTGACTTAACTAAACATTATTTGGAGCCATTGTAAAGACATTTTCATCTAATTGTCTCACAGTTCCTTGACCTTCAAATACTTATTATTTTATGGAAAGCCTAATTTTAACATGGGAACCTTTTAAAAACTCAATTGTCTTTTATAAAAGCCTTATTCTCCACATACTGACATATGAATCAAAATCAAAATGGTCTATCAGTTTCCTACCTCTTTAACTCATCAGAGGTCAGGAAGGACCCCTCTGTTGTGGTGAAATAAAATAGGATTCTGATTTTACCACTGGCATTACGCCCTGCAGAACATGGCTGTGGAAAAGTGCATTACATGTGACTCCAGCAAATCACTACAGTCAGCCAGTTCTAGATACTTTATGAGGTACACACAAATACTTTTGTACACACATGCACATGCACGTGCATGTGCAGGTCTTCTGTAGCTTCCAAAAAGTTGTGTGTTGTGTGAGCGTTAATGAAAAGTGAATCAAGTGTTGCTATATTGGAATCTGACAAGTATCCAAAAATAGTTTGTTAATATAGCCAGTCCCCCAGAGACAAACCTAGGCGTGAGTCATTCCTGTAAAATGTTTGGGCCCAGTGCTATGAAAACAGTGGAACAAGGGGGGTGGGGGAGAGAGAGAGCAAGAGAGTCAGTGAGAGAGAGAGTAAGAGAGCGAGCAAGAGAGAGAGAGGGAGAGAGAAAGAGAGAGAGTGAGAGAGAGAGAGGAAGAGAGAGAGAGAGAGAGAGAGAGAGAGAGAAAGAGAGAGAGCATACAATATTAGTCTATATAAGGACTGGCCTCTTGTGTTTCCCCAGATAAACTGAACACCCAAAATGTTAGTGTTAACAGTTGCTTTTGAGGAGCACTTTACATCACCTTTTTGATTTGGAATTATTCAGAATCTATTTAACAGTTAATTTAATATTAGGGAACATCATTTACTTTGCTTTTTCATTTAATTAACGTAATTCTGGGTTCAGCTCATGAAGAAATATGAGTTTCCTAACAGCAATTTCAATTACATGGGAATTTCCATGGTTCCTTTTGGATTAACAGTGTTTCCCAACACAGAACAGGCACATAAAACACTTGTGGTAAGGCTCATTCGTACAGTAGGTGAAAACACAAAGTGATTGCAAAGGCATATTGTAATTAAATGGCTTACATCGACTGGGAAAAATGCACTCAAAATCCTACCATATGTACCTTGCATGTGTTGCACTATGACTGAGTGACTAATCCATGACTACATTATTATCTTTATATATATCATGACAAATATGTATAAGAGACCAATTTACAGGAAAGAAAAAAAGTACCTTATATGGTTTTGGAAGTAACAAAGAATTGCAAGAATGCAATACCCTTTTCTGAGAATATAAAATGCTTTGACTTTGACTGAACCATTGACTCTACAGTATATGTGCCCTGCCTCATACTCAAGTTATCTTATCTATCATCATTAGCAACAGGAATTTACGTCCATTGTTTCTCAGTATCATACTTCAATACGTGTGCCTTTTTTTGGTTTTAGCACCTTCAGATGAAGAAGATGTGTCTAACTTTGCACTGTTCGGGTCCTGTTCTAAATGTTGTGTTCCATAGGACCATTGGAAGATGCAATGCCCTTCATTTTGGAAACAGCCCAAATTGTGACGATTTTTTTTACATAAAAAACAAAATAAACATAACCCATGCTTCCAGCCTAACATGTCATGCCTGCCAGGCAGGCGTAGTCTCTCTCTCTCTCTCTCTCTCTCTCTCTCTCTCTCTCTCCCCTACAGGGTGGCAGGTGTGTTGGTGCTAGGGCCGATTTGCCTCACCTGCACATCATTTCCAATCAACTCGTGATAATAGGCCTACGCTCCCACACCATGCTGCCAGGTCGTAGATACTCTCACCAACGAGGTTCCGCTCCTCTACAACCAGCTCTACAATTATTCAACGAGGTTCCGCTGCTTTGATATCAGGCCACTCAGTGCTTGTGTTGCTTGCTCTGGCTTTTTGTTTAACTTGGACAATAAACGTTGTAACCGCTTTCCGTCTGGTATCGCTCCATATTCTGCACTTGGGTCCCCTGCCACGGCATAACATAACAAGTCAAACTAAACTGATTTTGATGATTCAGGTACAATGTCAATACATTCAGTAGCCAGTATTTATTTCTGTGGGGACACCTCTCAGTCTTACACAAGTGCATCTTGGAACTAAAAAACTTGTTTCTTTAAAAACAAGGTCAAAGCAGCTCCACAAGCACTGAGATGGGAGAGGAAATACGTGTTTGACACACCGTACTGTATAACAGGAATTTTGAGGTCGGCCAACCAATCTGTTCATGTTTGTGTGTGCTTCAAGGTGCACCTCAGCTAACTCAATATATCACACACCAGACACACACACGCACACGCACCCACGCACGCACACACACACAAACACACACACACAAAGTTTTAGGCTCTGAAGTAAATCATTATTATAAGTCTCAAGGGCATACAAGCCTCTCTCAAAATTCTCCAGGACATAGAACTACTTATTTTGAAGGCATGGAACATCACCAAAATGCTTTCCAGGCTCCGTATATCTGTTAGAACATTCTCTATACAGCAGGTGCTCAGGCCTGTTCAGGTGAATAGGTCTACTGGTGGAGCTGCAACTCAGGTAGACAGCGGCAGATACAATAACCCTATACTGTATATGTAATAGTACAGTCATTAACAGTCTTTCATTTCAAAGGGTACAAACATTATCACCATTTTCACACCTTTAACAGTGTCTCTAACAATTAATATTGCCTCATGCACAAAACCATTACAACAACTCTACATACAATCATTCAGTCTCTTGTTGCTGACATATCAATATACACGTTTCTATTAGAATTTACCATTCACTGTTATCTTGTAATCTCCATGGTTTTCCCATGTGTTTCTATGAGGAAATCTTCAGAAGCTCACCTCATTATTTGCAGAGCTTTAAGCATCAACCGGTGTTTGGAGAACATCACAGCCATTTTCCATCTCATTTCACAATCAAGCCCTGGTGTTTACAGCACTATAACAGGGAGGTTCTTGCACGGAGATCTAGGTTAGCCCTCCCTCTTATTCAGAAGCCTGACAGGGCCTGTTAGCTTCCTGGAATCTGGAGACTGCAGTTGGCCCACACTGCCACCTTTCATCAAGACTGCTTTCATAAACCCCTTGAGCAGCTCTGTCCTGTTGGACAGTAGAAGAAAGATTATTGATGTCACATTTCTCACTGCTCAGTTGGCTTGTTGAGGAAATGCAATGACAACACACATTATACATAAGTTACACAAATGTTATATTAGCAGTTTTTCCCAGCCCCAAATCAGAACAACGCGGTTTTGAATAAAGTTTATTTTACAGTTAACAGTGAATTCAGTGAGATGGTTAATACGTTTTAGTGAAGGAATACAGTATTTTCACAGTTTAGAAAATCCACTAAGGATAAATCAATAACATTCGGAAAGTTGTCTCAGAATAATGTGACATAAATACATGATTGCAAGTTAACATACTGTACACCTCCTAACACTTTAAAGACTTTTAAAACATTGAATAGAAGGCTTATGGTAATGTACTGTATGTGTAAACAAAATCATTTCCCGTAAATACTGTATTACAATAAATATGTCCATTAAGCTTATTTGTTTACCATACATGACTGACATAAGACAAGAGTCCAGAACCCATACAGTATGTGAACCTTATTCTATTTGACCTTCCCCACACTGCTAATGCAGCACTGCCCATTTTTTGTGTCTGACTATCTAATAAATTCATGGCCTTGTTCATTATTTACCAATGTGCTTTTGCTGACTCGACAAATAAATTGATGATGAATGGTTACTTAAATGTGCAATAATGATACAGCGATTCTTGAAAATGCTGAACTTTAGGTTTGTAACTGTACAGTCATTTTTTCACGATAATGTAATTATTTGCAATAGTAAAATGTGTTTGTGTCCATGTGAATGTTGTGAGGCAAACATGTGCACTACATTTGATGTTGTGTGAAATTTTAAAAGTCAAGGATACTAGAAAAATGTATGGCACAATAGAAAACAATAGCAGCGGCTGGGTCTACTTGCTTATATTATATCAGTCCAAAGGAGATGTTTTCTTTATATAAATGATAGAATCTGGATATATAATGTACAAATGGTAACTTTCATTAATCTTATGTAAAGGAGCATTCAGATGACAACACTACGTGGATCGCTCGCTAGTCACTGCACTGATGCATTCACTATGAAAATGGGTCCTCACTAACCCTTAAGAAGGTTCTACAGAAATAGTAATTAAAAAAACATATTTTAGAAACTTTCTACAAATGCATGGCACAAAAACAGAAATGACACCAAATATGACCGAATATTTTATTAATATGTAGAAAATGTATTAAAAAAGGAACTATATAATACATATGTCAAACTAGAGCTAGCTTTGACAGTAATATCCAAGATTATCCAACAAATAAACCCTTAGCATTTATAAGCCTCAACAGTCAAATTCACGCTTTGTCAACATTTACATTTCCATGGCAAGATTTTATATTAATGCAGTCATCACGCTTAAATTAGAAAGATAACATTAATAACAATGTTATCACTTAATTAACTTGGATGCATTAAACCATAAAGGTAAATAAAGTTTGTTTTTTCAAAACTATAAATGCCATGTGTCTTTTTACATCATTTGTCAATGTTGAACACAATTACTAGTAAAATAGATGATGGAAATATTATTTGTTAAACAAAATAATGACACTGTATGAGTGAGCTCCAGTGATTAAGTCCAGAAGCAGTAAAAGACTTTAAGGTGGATCAACATGTATTATATACTATAGACATATTGTTAATTTGGGGTTGAAATAGTTGGTTTGAAATAGTTAAATAGTTGGTGAAATCTTGATAAGAGATGTTTTTTTTTCACCTGTTAGCATTTATTTCTAGCTAATGCAATACTACTGTACTAGTGTAAGTCTTCCTGTACCATGTTCAAACATGAGAATTGTATCAAATTCTGGGCAATTTATTTAGCAGAAATAAAATAATAATTTCCCAAAAAGCAGTTTTGCAAATCCTAATATGAATAGGTACAAACTGGGTTAAGACTATGGTTGAAATTACATATTTATTTAAAGATTTGCAGAATTTTGTGTAAGTGTACGTTTATACCCGTGTTGCAACATTGTGAAATGTAATCAAATAAAAATACACAGATTAATGGCACTGAGACAATTTTGTTGAATTGTTAAATTGTGAAGACCTTTGAGACTGTAAGTTTGATTAATATTTAATACACACAGCTAATCTATCATTATGATTTTGGTTTAATGTGGAAGGCTAATTAAGCAACAATAGACTGAACTCTAATAATGAAATAATGAAAGAAACACAGTTGGCAAAATATGTTATAGTTTATAATAGTCGTTCGAGTCTATGGGGCACCTCATAATTTGCCATGAAATAAATCTAACTTTTAAGGTTTCATAGATTCTGTTCCCTATAGCTTCATGACCAATACTCCAAAACAATGCACTCCAAAAAATGTATCTAGAGTAAATGAATAAGCACATTTTAATCTAACATAAATTGCGACGGGGTTTTATAAACAGCTCTGAAACAGCCACTATAATGACTGAAACATTAGACCTGGGCAAGGCCACTTGTTGAAATGCCTACATACATACCCTGTATGTGTTGTTATCTTATGTACTTATGTTCTTATGTACCTTGAGTATAATTTCTCCATTGTGGACAAGAAATGTTGCCTTCAATGTCTTATGTTTTATGCCTTCCAAATCATTTTAAGTGAAACGTTTACCCAGGTCCAAGGTAAAACTATAACTCAGAACCTACTCATAAAATGTATATTTACCATGATCTGATGATTGCAAGGTAATAAGCATGCAATAGGCTCTGTTAAAACATCAACAAAACAGTGATTAAATATACAAGGTGCAAATTGTAGTGTTCCAGTGTTTTTCTAAGAATATTTGTCTAAGTATTGTCTAAGGGGCAACACATTTTTCAAAATTCTATCACTACATGAATAATACTACTTATTACAGGAATTACCACCAGTATAGGTCTGAAGGACAGGGACCCACAAAAATATACAATTCCACATGATACAAGCCTCCTTTGCTTGTTTCAATCCACTGGAAGAAAATAAGAAATTTGATTGAATTAACATAATGTAGCCAACAACCTGGAGACCTCAGTTGGGGAATACATTTATATTTGGAAAAATGTTGCTTGCAGTGATGATGGCTTGTTTTTTAATATCTAATTTGGAAGATTGTACTGACATACATGCCAATTTATAGCTTAACTGTGAGCCCAAACGTCATACTGTATTAGAAAAAAACATTCATACCACCAAACCATTTCTTTAGGAAAAGACAAGTTGGGATTTATCAGTGACATGGTCTGACATGGTGTGTTTTCAGTCTTATTTAAAATACATTTCTTATTAATTGGGACATTTAAATGTGTGCCTTATAAACTCTGGGTGTTCATATTATGGAAGAATTGGTTTTCCTTTCCTTTTGTTAATTTAATTTTGAAATGGGACCAAACACCAAAATACTACAGCCTAAAGCAATATGAACCACCAATTGAAGAAATGTTTAAATTTTTTACCTTCCTGTTTTTTTGCTTCTAGTTGTAAATATTTGTGTATCCATCTAAATAGGGAATGAGGGGAAGCGGTACAATTTAGGATTGCAAACATATTTCATGAATGTTACTGGGTAAAATGTCATGCACTCTAAAACATTCATCACACATATTGGAAGGGAAAAGAATAGAAAAGGAGTTCAGTAAAATAATAAATAGTAATAACATAGACTACATTGCAGTTTTGAGATAGCGCTTGTAGGTGTTTCAATTAATATACAGTACTGTAGCTGTCCTCACATGCACAAAGACTCACAGGTCTGTCTGTGGATCTGAGGGGCTCTACCGGGAAGCTGCTATCGGAGCATATCACTAAAATAGCCAGAGCCAGTCAATTATAGAATGTACAGTATGAAATTAAATGACATTCAATTTATATTGTAACATGTTATCTCCTTGATTTTAATGGCTGTTAAAATTATAGTATATTAGAAGCTTTGAGCCGATAAAACACTGATCCTTATGCTACACATTCATTATGGCTAGCACAGACTCGGCAGTGTACATTACACAGCTTTACTATAGGCACACTTGATGAATAATATTTAGCATTCAGGTGTCAATCTTAAACATGCTCTTTCATTATCTGTGCCTCACAATCCACTCCTCTATAACTGGCATCTAAGTACTGGCTTTGCGTCATGATTTCAAACAACTACTGTATGACAAGACATTAACAGTACCTTTTTTATATATACAGCAGTTCGTTTCATGCAGATCTTTGGTTTAATGTTATCTCTATCAACACCATCACTGCAAGCAAGGTCTTCAAAATCCAAAAGTATAAACATTTCTAATACATATAATATTCCTATAAATTAGAATAATAATTAATAATTTAACTTAATAATTATTCAAATGTTTGTATCAGTGAATATAACTGGAACCGGGAGCAATGTAATCAATACAAACTGTGCACAGACAGTGAACAGTGATAATAATAATAATAATAATAATAATAAGTGTTGAGTCACCTAAATTAGTTGCTGGTTCCCACTCATAGTGCAAATACTGGCTCAGTGATGCTTAAACAAACAAACACATGGAACTGCTGGTTCATTGCCTGGTGACTGCAAAAGATGAACTGTCACTGGTGAATGCAGGCTTCAGATTCACCTGCCTGCACTACTTTTCATGTCACTCATAAATGATAATTATTGTGGGTCTCAAGAACAAGGCATCAAATCATATTATGAAATAGATGGATCTTGTCACAATATCCGTTATAAAAATAGATATATCTTACAGTTAAGAGTTTTCGGGTATATATAGCTTGTTAAAACTGTTTCTTCTTTTGTTTTTCAAGGGGTAAAATAATGCTCTCGTACTCTGGAGTTTCTGAGCTGAACTCTGAGCACACATCTTCAAAGGCAAACCACAAACTGCTGAACAAAGTCTTGGCTTGTCTTTTCATTTTAACAGCAAACAGAACCATTGTCATTCAAATTACTCAATATATTACATACAGTGTCTTCGTCAGAAGTAGAGGCGTACAGCAGGGAAAGAGCTAAAATTGGACAGGTGCTAGGGCACAGATAGACAGAGTTTGACAATAGTATACACTGGCTGCCACTGTGTAGCCTATTTTAGATCAAGCCGATTCAAAATGGTGGTATCATATTGTGTTTTGTAATACAATATAAAGGAATATTATTCTCTATAACCATCCTCCACCTTTTAATGATCTGTAGCAGAGTTAGCACTAAACAAGCACTGAAGCCTGTACTGTACAGGTTCAGTAGCACACGAGGCAGAATCTCAGTACTGAAAATTGATCAAACCCTGTCCATCATTTGCCTTTTTGGACAGAGGGCTATTTCTTATACAAAGATGGCCCTCCTCCTCTTGCTGCTGATACTGCGATAGTTGAATGGCCTCATCTTCATCTCCACAAAGGGAATGGAGAACTCATGGCCCTTCCATTGGTACCAGTTGATGCCCTGAGACAGAGTACAGAATACAGAGAACACAATATTTCAGGAAAGGAATTGTGGGTGATAGGGACAGGATGTGGGTAATAGGCAGGTAGGTAGGTGGGTAGGTAGGTATGAAGGAAGGAATGAAGGAAGGAAAGAAGTCAGGAAGGAAAGAAGGAAATTAATTAATACAAATTCCACTATTCTATGGATATATCTCATAATAAGTATATCATTTTTCTGTACCGTTCTGCAATGTAAAGTACAGGTGGTGGGAAATACTCAGAAAGTCTGTTTACACTACAAATACACCTTAGGGGAAATGAGGTTCTTGTCAAGGTCGAAACCTGAAAACAAAACCTCTTCTTTCAAACTGTTCAGCTGTAGGTAACATCCTATCTTCCCAACCATAATTTGTAATGTGGACACAGCCAGCCATGGATATACACCAAGTGTGGGGAATAGATAATTCTTTACTATTATTCTGGAATTATTCAGCAAACCCTCAACTCTATCTGAATACATCAACCCATTCCCTAGCCTAATTTATTCAGTGGTGTGTGTGTGTGTGTGTGTGTGTGTGTGTCTGTATGTATAATCCAGTACAGAGTTGTGTCCATCTGCTGTTGTTCCATGTCATCAAAAGACAGAGTAAGATAGCTAGAGAGGTTCTGTATCCGTGTGATGTTACAAGGCCTTTGTAGAACAAAGTAATCAAAGCCCCACATTACATCATTTTTGTTTTGCTTTCACAGACGTCGCAGGAAATCCGCCAAAGAATGCACTTCAGCCTGTACCATTTCAGCTGCTGGCCAAAACAGCTGGAAGGCATTCAGAATGTGTGGATTCTCATCAAAAGGATCTACTTTCTTTTTGGCTGGGCAACTGAGCCTCATAATAAACTTGAAACATAATTAGTTTCGGATACATTAAAACACAAACTGTGAAAAACTGTGATTTCATAAGATGAGCAAAAATGAAACCTTTGCACTAAATACAACACTTCAAGAATCAAGATGGCTGACCTGACTGTGTCTGGACTCCCCGTATTTTCCATTGAGGTTGACCCGGTGGCAGTTCTTGTACCACCAGGCCCCTTTGTACGACAAGGCACAGTTAGTGACAGCGATGTCGTTGTCTCTGTCTTTTGTGGAGAAGGGCCGGCCCTGATGGTAGCTCAGAGAATCCCCTGAGATGAAGCCGAGAGAAGGAGAGATGTAAACATGAGCGGATGTTAGGAGGTACCTACAGTACAGTAACTGGCTAACATGCTACACGGGAGACATAAAAGAGAAGGAGATATACTTAGAAGAAAGAGAGAGGGGCAGAAGAGAGATTCTCTGATGGAGCCTTGTTGAGCGCCTCAGGCAAATACGAAAAAGTGAGAGAGTAGGGAGAGAGAGAGAGAGCGAGAGAGAGAGATAACAAGATCGAGAGAGAGGCGGAATGGCAGAGAGAAAGAAAACGCATTGTAAACAAGAGGATAACAGATGAAGCTGGTCTATAGTCATGCATACAGGCATTATAATGGAGAGAGAGATGTTGAGTTTAGAGAGAGAGATATGGTTAAGTTGAGAGAGAGAGGGTGAGAGAGAGAGAAAGAGAGGGTGAGAGAGAGAGAGATGGTTAAGTTGAGAGAGAGAGAGAGAGAGAGAGAGAGAGAGAGAGAGAGAGAGAGAGAG
>JAODUG010000009.1:1839008-1858317 GCA_027564795.1 Aphredoderus sayanus
AGAGAGAGAGAACCAGGCGCAGTAAAAGTTAGATCGTATGACTTTAAGAGCTTGTTACGCGATGGCACCATGTGTATTTTAGTATGTTATTTTAATATATATATATATATATATATATATATATATTTATTCAGTCATAAGAAAACGCGCGCATGTGCGCACATGCACACATGCCCCAATGTTGTGTGCGCGGTTGCATGGACCCGTGGTAACTCTGCCTCCTGTCGGCCAATACATACATTTAATCTGTGATGTTATGGCGTGTAAATTATACCAGAGGTCCGGATACGTTTGTATAACATAAATGAAAGAACTATAAAGGCAAGTAAGATTCTATATCCTTTTTGAAATATGTGGTTGATATGTGGACCAAGCCTGTCCTTCACATTGCATGAAGACAATGTGCCCAGCAGGCCACCTGCCAAATACCTTTTAACCATTGACAGGAATGGGTTGCATGCTTTTAAAATGCTTAGTTGAGACAAACAAACTGATTTATGTGCATGTAAGGCTCCCTTAACATTAACACAGGGTCTAAATTCTGTGTATATAGTGTATGTGTATTTTTGCATTTGTGTGAGTGTGTGTGCTTTTGGGTGCGTGAGGTTCCAGCAGGTGTCCTTTGGAATCTAAAGCCTGTGCCTTACGATCACAAGGAACACAGGAACTCATTGTAGCCGCAGATCACTACATGATCTAGGACACGACTGGGGAATGCCAGAGAGAAACACCTGCTGATTTTGTGGGCACCAACCTCAAACATACACATGGCCTGTCCTCATGTGGAATGATTGGCACTCACATGCATAGTTGGGTGAGGTGTATGGCTAGATGGATAGAGGCAGGGCAGGGGTAAAGGGAAGACTTGAGTTCAATGCCCTTTCTTAACGCTCATCTGCCCTTTTGGAGTGTACTTGAGCCAGGAATTATTTCCCCATTCTAGCCTCCAGAGTGACCTCCAGATTCTATATTTCATAGTGTGGGTTGAGGGGGGGGGGGGGTTGCAAGATGAAAATGTAAAAAAAATAAAAAAAATAAAAAAAAGAAATATATATATATACTGTATATAATGCACTGTTTCTATATAGCATATATACAAATATGATATATTTATGTTCTATTTTTACATATTATATTATTTAGAAGATGTTTTTTGTAAACTGTGCATAACAAGCAACATCTTTTTGGATTTTCTTTGAAAACCACTGCTCTCATGGCAATAAGGTGTTACAGTTTATAATCTTTGGATTAGTCAATTAATATAATATATTCTGGATGTTTTCTACCTCCTCTGCAGCAGATGCACAGTTATATAATGTTGGACATCCCTTCTGGTGGGTTTCCATGAAACGCTCTCCCCAAAAGGAGAAAGTAAATCTTTATGACAGGCATTATTCTTGTCTGCAAATACCAAAGGCAAGTCTTGGCTATTTATTACCTGTTGGGACCTTACAGCCATATTACAAATATATGGCTTCAGATGGAATATGAATTTCATCCCTTTACATAGCAAATATGTTAGTCATAGTCATCTAATGTGGAATGCAAGGAGAGGCAGTGAGAAAGAGAGGGAGCGAGAGAGTGAGAGAGAGAGAGAGAGAGAGAGACATAGAGAGAAAGAGAGAGAGAGAGATACCTTGAGAAAGAAGAATGTATACAGTATACAGCATACACACAATAGCAAACTCAAAGTAAAAGATAGGTGGTCTCTGCTATTGATTAAACAAATAGGACTGCAGCAGTATTATGGACCCTGGACAGAGGCCAGGTTAGAGTTTACAATCTATGGGTCATGGAATTAATTAGTAATGAATTATCAATGGTATTCAATCCCCAATCCAAATCAGCAAATCCTCCTCTCTGTCTCCTCCACATCTTTCATTAAACACCCGCCCATATTCCTTTAGTGTTTTTGGTGGTGGGCATTCTTTAACAGCTTTAACACCAACCAGATGCTACTATGATTGCCAAGACTGTCACCCAACCTGAAGGTGTCTGGTCACTAAAGTGAGACTTGTTCGATCCATAGTGAAGGCACACCTTCCCTATCTTTCTAAAAGTCTTGCTTATCATTAGCAGCACCTCTACTGCCTCGACCCCATAGGGTTTGTGTGTATATACAGTATGGTATACTGTATATGCGTGTGTGTTTATGTGTGTGTGTGTGTGTGTGTGTGTGCATGCGCCAGTCATTTCCTACAGTCTCTGTTTGGAGAAAACGCCTCTGGTCATTTGCCCTTCATTGTGAAACACTTCCTGTCAACCTCTAAGAGAATGCAAAGCTGACCTTTTGAAAATTATGGACATGCTTAACATGCCATTACAGAAGATTGAGCTCCAAAATGGCGTTTAAGCAAAAATGCCTGTGTCTGCATGTGGACATTGAACCCTTGAGCGGAATACAACATGTTAGTACTGCTTTGTGAGTGTTTGTCTGTGTGGCATAGGATATTTAAGGAAGTTCTCAAAAAGCTGCTTTGTTGTCATACGCACAGCGGAATCATTTTGGCTGTGCTGAGAACACTGAGAGTGGTCAAACTAAACATTTGGAAATGGTTTGACTCTAAATTCGGCCAATGCCATCTCAGCCAGTGCCGTCTCACCAAGATCACCATGAATACGTGTATGTCTGTTTTGTGTGTGTGTGTGTGTGTGTGTGTCTGTGTGTCTGTGTGTATGTGTGTGTATATATATATATATACACACACACACACACACACACACACACACACACACATATATATATGTCTGTGTGTGTGTGTGTGTGTGTGTATATATGTGTGTACTGAACAGCATGTGTGTGTGTGTGTGTGTGTGTGTGTGTGCTGTTATTTTGGTGAATCAACTCTTTAACCTAAGATGGCAACTATATTTGGTACAATATGCAAATGTTCATTATAAAGTTGAAAGAAAATAACCTATAATAAGCATGAGACAGACAGCAGGCTATGTTAATGTCATACACCGCCAATATCTAAAATGATTGAAAACCACTCGTGACTACTGACAAACAATGCTAACATTATATGATGACATGCTAGCTAGGCAATAATAGTATAGTCTATAAGTGCCATTGTTTTGTATGGAATAAGTTCATGCTGTAACAAACTGCATTCAATGTAGTAATCCATTTTAATTTGGGCACACCTGTGGTATTAACCACTCATTACTTTCCTGTAATACTTAACCGTCTGTGATATCAGTAATGCTGTTCAGTCGTAGTAACTGGAAATGTGTGTGGGCGACATGCAAAGGATATACTCACTAAGGAAGAATGCTTGATTCTGAGTAAGGGATGTTCACTTACAAAACAAGGACTACAAAGACACTAAACAGTAGAATTTCCAGAGATTGGACACACTGGGATTGATGCTACAGTGTTAAATTGTGTGGGAAAGAATGGCACAGAATGGAACACAGGGTCATTTGATATGGTATGATTGGTAAGGAATGCAATTGGATAGGGGTTGGATGAGTGGGATGGTTTCCTCTCCATAGGTCTCACATCATGGACAGCTTCTTCATTCACACAAACATAATAGGCAAGGAAAAGTTGTAATGCCTTTTAAATGGTATGCCTAGCCTGTTTTTTTGAGACCACCGGAACCCATCGTTCCCATGTATTCATGTTTCAGGTTCAATAATTCAGATTGCATTCCATGTGGGTATTTTTTCCAATATGAGTAATTATATTTTCAACTAAAGACTGGCAGCCATGCAACATTTATCTAAGCGCACCTAATTCCTCCTTTAGTGACAGGTGAGAGAAATGACAGAAATGATTGGCAACGCAGTTTGAAAGTGTTGAGCAATATTTGCTTGTTGCAGCTAGTTTTTCCGTAGTCAGAGGAATTGGAAATTTCCTTCATGAGAGTGAAATATCTTAAGTCTGTGACAATCACACAAGATGTTTGTGGTTTCTCTGTGTGGTAAACTGCTACAGTAATAATATATAGCTCAAAGCAAAATGTGTGTCTCATTAATCTGAGAGTACTTGTGTTGTAGAGATAAAGTCCAAAGGAGGAATGCATAATTCATTAATGTAGCTATGTTTTAATTGTCTGCTCAGTTTTCTCATAGATAATATGCCCCAACCTCCATTATCTAACTTGAAAATCCACATTTTTCCACTATCATGATATTTGAGATTGACTTCTTGTTTAATACGGTCGGGGTGAATGCGAAAGTGTACTGCCTGTAAGACGTTGGTATGATTGAAGTTTTGTCCCACTAAAAAAGTTTTTAAGACCTTTCCATTCGTCACACATTGTGAAATTACCATGGCAATTTGTCAAAAACAGACTTGTGTCTACACACATAACTGAGAGTGAATAGTTGAGTGTCGATTAAGTAATTTGTTTTCTATTTGCCATTTATTTATTTTCTCTCAACCAAAACTGAATAATCTGCTTGCATAACTTTATATAGTAACTCAATTTCTAATGCCTATACAGCATGAAAGAGTTGAGTGCAAATATAGTGCAAATAATAAATATAGGTAAGTTCGAGAAAATGTCCTTTCCAGGTCCTCCTATGACCCTGTCACCTCACATACCAGTTGCTTGAGGGATGTTCATATAATGCAATTGGATTATGTGTGAGCTAACAGAGAGCTAATAGAGATACTGGTGGATTCACACAAGAGTCTATAATCTCTAGTCACTAATTTCCGGTGGTGAAACGAAAATAAAATCAACATCCCCAGCTTTGCTTTTAATTAATACTGACCAGGTATGCCCTTTTGAGGTGGGAAAGCATTTGCAGTCATCTGCCCCGGACCAAACATGTCTTCTGTAGATGAATGACAGAGCAACGATCACCATGCTCAGGCAGTCCACCGCCAGCTTGGGAGGTCACCAGAATGCCAGTCATTCATCAGGGTCCAGGCATGTGTGCCCCCAGCAAATAGCATGCCTTCTCTGCTGCTGAGCCTGCACATAGCATGTGATCTGATTGCTGCCTTTGGCCAGCGGCATAATGGAAAGATAGGGCTCTGTGTCTGCATTAATTCAGCAGCTCTGAAAACCTACCAGGGGCTTTCCATCGTCCGAAAGCAATGAGGGGAATGTGGGCTGAGGCGAGGGGCATGGTAAGGGTTGTAAGGGTTCAGAGAGGGGTAATGTGACGTTTTAACCAGGTGTCAGATGAGGGATGCAATGTACATAACAGACACATTATTCTAGATCTTTTTTATTGCTCTTCTGGTAGACTTACTATTTTATTTCTATTTGAGTGGGGATAGGCCTACTTGTCCTTCGCTGCCAGCAACCAGCAATGTACAGTACATACCCACAAGCATTTAAAACTACTGTAAAAACAACCACAAGCCTTATTGAAAAATCCACGACATTTAATGTTTTAAATGACCCCACACAACAACATTATACTTAACATACAGTATTTAATACTCAAACAGAAGATAAATATCACAAACAATAAAAGAATAATCAACACACCAGTGCCCTCCAGAAGTACATGTTTTCTGTTTGCTTTTGTCATACTCAAAGATCTATTATATGTCACAGAAGACTTCTTGCTTTTGTGGCACCACCAGTAAGTGATGACTCAGCTGTGAGCAATGTTAATGGTGGTAAGGTCTAGAGATATCTGCTGACACACAAAGAGTTAGTTGTGTGCAGATTAAAATATGCTCATTGTCTTATTTTACACATTGTAAGATGTAGGAAAACATTCCAGGGAAAAACCATTTATTCTGACATTAATAGAATTCAAAATTTGGGAGATTTAAATTGCTGTTAAGTTAGAGAAACTAAAGGTGTCAGTGAATTAATTGAATTAATAATGTATTATTTGCCTAATTTAGGAACAAAACACTAGTGGCCAAAGGTGAACTGTGAACAAGGAGCTTGTACAGAAACATAATTGCCCATCCAAATAACTATTGAAAATAATTGTAGATTATCGAATCGTTTAAGAATGCATACAGTAGAAATTATATAACTTGTGTGCACTGTATATTCGCGTGAACATGTACAATAAGGAGGAATTGAACAGGTAACAGTGCTCAGCCTAATGTTATTTGTCAAATTAAACCTGAACGTTGATTTTATCAATGACATACATTCATTTTTGAATAATAATAATAACAATAAACATTATTTATATACAGTAACACCTTCCATACAGGAGTGGAGCTCAAAATGTAGTGCTTGTTTATATTTTGGTTACATTTGTATTCTTTGGATTGGATCAAGTGTAGGATTGTATTTGACAGCTTGGCTTTTGCTGTGCTACATTCATTTTGTTGAAGGTTTTGTAAAAGTGGATAAACTTTAGTAAACACACCCAAATTTGTAATGAACAATTCAACATATTTACTCAAACTTGTCAAGAGAATATTTACATATGACTCACAGTGGATTGGGTGAGTTGTATTAATGATTGCACCCATCAGCAAAAATCCTGCCTGATTTTTAAGTAGGCTACTGTCCAAGCATATTATCGCTGATCAGTTCCAGGAAAAAAAGTGGAATGCTTAACATCTGCTAGCATTCATTTCATCTCATCTATTTCTCACTGAGAACAAGGCAGTGATCACAGGCAATGCTGTTACCACCGGTGTTCCAAAGAAAGAATGCAAATACTTGTGCTGCCAAGTATCCCCAGTTGAGGACCTTTCTGGAATGTCCTAACGAGCCTTCTCACTGTGTTTACAGTCCAGACCGATGGCAACCCTGCAATCTAGTCTGCCAGTGTATCATTATCTGGCCTCCTCGGGGGACACAGAGAGAGTTAAAGTAGTTTAGTCTTCCTAGCCTACTGTAACAGGAGGATAGGACGTCTGTCCTCAGATCTAAGTATGAAGCCCTCGTAAAAACAAGGAAGACCATGTGACAGTGCAGACGCATATCCTGCAAACCATTACATATTAGAAATCTCTCTAGACAAACACCCTTTTGCAAGCGAGATGCCATCTTGTCAAATGAATTGTGTTGTTTTGTGGTTACTGAACAGTGAGGGTTCTCTATAATATGGTCAAGAAAGATTTAATTTATTGCGAAACTGAGAAAAGTAATGTTTTATGAATGCCTTAACCATGAACAGGTTTAAAATGTAACATGCCAAGAATCTTGCAAGCCAGGAAAGAGAGGTGAATTTGATCTTTCATTGACAGTGGAAACTTCAAGTCAGAATGGAGATGGAGAAGAGGGTAAGTGTTTCTTGGCAGAATTGGTGAGGCATGTGACTTAGTTTGGGTGTGCATGCCAAGCATTCACCGCAGCTAATAGTGTGTTTGTATCGACTTCAGTGAGATCAGAAACACAAATAACAAGTCTGACTGACTTATGAATGCACATAATGTTAGCACTGAATCCTATTTAAAAAAACAGAAGGTACCACATCTTTTGTATGGCATTTTTCTCTTGTCTCTTGTCAGTAAATGGATTGCATTTATATAGAACTTTTCTAACCTACCGGCCACTCAAAGCACTGTACATGATTGCTTCGCATTCACCCATTCACACATAGATAGCGGTGTCAGCCATGCAAGGAGCCGTCTGACCACCGGCAGCAGTTATGGTTATAAGTGCCTTGCTCAACGACACCTCGACATTTGATGAGGAGTTATCAGGGTTTGAACCAGCGACTTCTTGATCACCTGTCACCCCATACAGTAATGCATCTCTAATACAGTACATGTACAATTATGTTGGACATCAATCAGTGGAAGAGATTTAGAAAACACAAAATAATTTAATATGACTATACAGTAGTTAATACATTACTACGTGTATTAACTAATATAAATCCATAGCCTAAAAGCAAAATGCATGCAAAATGAACACCAGCACCAGACCATAATCATAAAACACAAGGAAACAAAGAGTTAGACCCTAGGCTCTGAAACCTAACATCTTGTTCAAAAAAAGGCCCTACAATTTTCCTCATAACAATGGAATAAAGACAGTGGGATCATCAATGGAAGTTATGCAACATTCAAACCCCCCAACACAGAGCATCGATGCCCAGCAGGGACAGTTGTGTGAAAGCTGCCCAGAAATATGCACTGTATATGAGGTGCAGAAAGCCTTAACCTTATAGGAACTCAGCTAAATTCTTTCAGAAAATGTTATTGCTGTGATCAAAAATATTGTAACAGGATGTAGGTATGTGTGTGTGTGTGTGTGTGTGTGTGTGTGTTTCTGCATGTAAACATCAGTGTATTTATGGGTGTTGGAGGAAGTTCACAATGGATGACAACCACATTGACTCAGTGTGTATGTAGTAAGACACTCCTACTCAAATATGCAACACTAAACTAAGAACTACGGTATTCAAAATAAACCTAAAACTGTTAGTTAGTTGGAAGGATGAGTCACATTACAAATGTGAAAACACACAAACAGTCTGATATCAGATGGGTGTACGTTTTCTTTAGACCAGTGCTGCCTAAAACATTGCTACCAGACAAACGTGGCCTTTTCATGCATGTCAAAGAAAAATAGCATACAGTTTAGAATGACAAAAAATAGAGGTCATGGAATGTAATAAAGCCTGCTATTTTATAGGAACATGATACGCCCCTCAGCACACACAGCCAACATGGCGATCTAAAACATTTAATATTTAATTTGTGTGAGGGTGAGGTTGAGGTCAGCCTATGACACTTCATGACTTTTAGATGTGACTTGTATTTACATTCACCAGATCTTAACACCAGTACATGTGTTCAAGTGTATTATTTTCTGTCTTTTTAATATGAGGAAGAAGGTTTGTAAACTGTGATGTACTATTTATCTTAATTAAACAATGATGGATGAGAGCTCATGTACAATATTTTATGAACATTACATAATATGTGGAGCCAGTTGTGGTTTGACAGCTTGACATATTTGATTGCTCTTTTGTTATTTCACGGATCCAGGCAATACTGTACACCCAAAAGTGAACATAGTTTGAAAACAAATAGATCAATCAAGTGGTTGTAAAGCTAATGACCACAATTCATGGTGTGCGGCATAAAGTTTCATAAGACGTGAGCCAAGCCTGCAGTAAACACATTATCTTTATGTTGTTTTATTAAGTTTGTTATAGAATTAGGGATCTAAATACAGTTCAGTCTTGTATTAGTATTTGTATTGGTTATAAAACTGTAAATACTGTAAATACCCTTTACCAATGTCCAGCAAAGCTTGAAAAACAGTCTTACCGCGTTGCTGTCGAGTGTTTTAGCGACACCTGGAGGTGATAGTTTTCTTAGATTTTTCTCAGGGATATTTAAATCGTGTATTGTTGGTTTATGAGGTGAGAATTAGCCAACAATAAAAGCAGTGTGTGAGCATTCAACATTATGCAGTGAAGATGGCGTTGATCATGTTTATAGTGATAAAGGGGCCATATCTGTTGTAATATAATTTTACTCTTCAAATACAATGAAGACAAATATAAAATAAAAAGGAAAAGGAAACAAAGTGTAGTGAATAATGACCATCTGTTTCAGATAGCTGAGCATGTGACAGGGTATTAACATTTTAGCCATTATCAAGAAAATCAAACTCTAGAGTTTCCATTTATCATCAGCTGTTAAATTTGTTAATGTCAGATTTCTAACCTCAGAAATATACTTTATAAGGAGTTTTGTCTTTTCTACATTCCGAAATGACTATTTCACAGATGAAGTGCAGGCATACTTGGAAAAACTAAGCCTCAAAACATGGTTTGTTACACACAAATATTCACACACATGGAAAAGAATATGTTTCTCACTTCATTTTTATGCCCCTGGGAGAGCAAGAAGCCATGACAACCAAATACCAAGTGGGAAAATCTTTTCTGCTGCGCGGCAGAACCCTTTGGCAGCCATACTAAAACTTGTGAGTCCCTTGACAAAAACAACATTCCACATCTAAGTGATAGTCTTTAAGGAATTTCTGCTAAACAGAGGCATTTCTCTCATGCATACCTCATCAAACCAAAACCATCTGGAGTATTGTGTGAATTATTCTCCAAATTGTAACATTATAAAAAGTTTTCTCTATGTCTATGTATGCGTTTGCATTTGGCTGTGCATGTAGGGAAGTGGGTAGGGGACTGTGCACTGCAGGCTGAATATACTGTATGTTATTGTCTCAGTATGTAAGTGTTACTGTTGGTGGTTTATTTACAAACTGCTTTAAGCAGCATGTAAATTGTCATGTGACATTTTCCCTCTGGCAAATCATTTCATGTTTCATTTAAAGAAATACACTCTCTTTCTGTCTCTCTCTCTCTCTCACACACACACTCACACACACATGCACACACACACACACACACACACACACACATAAAGTGGCACACTGTACACTATACACATAAGTAGTGTGTTTTTGTGCAGGAGGTTCATGGTCAATGTGCTCAACACATGAGTGCAAAGGAACGTCACAGTAAAAGGAAGAAGAGAAAGAGGAGAAACTATTCCAACCTTTTCAGCAACCTTTATTCACAGTAGCATTAATTATATAGTATGCTATGAATGTGTTACATAGACAATGCAAATAACAGTAAACAGGTACATGGTGGAAAGGATCCAAGTAAAATGGTCCTTAGTTTGATCCCTAATATAAGTATTCTACAGTATAGCATACCCTTGCCCACTTCTAAAATACAGTCTACTTTAAGGCATTTTATATATTCTGCTATATTCTGCTCAATGAATTTATTGTAATTGAAACTGAACAAAAACACTAGTTTTATTAAGTCATCATTTTGGCACCTGATGCTGAAATATAGGTGCACATACAGAAAAGCTGAGGAGACTGCACAAATAATAAATAATAAAACATAACCAAAACTATTTAGTTTTGGTTATGTTGCAGATTGCTCTGTTGCAGATTGCTCTTTTGCATTTAGTTACACCAGTCAAAATCTGTTGACATGTTATACTAAATATGAATTATACTCTAATACAATACAAATGCTATTAATACATGTGGCATGCACATTATACACACTTTGGCCATGTTCATGAAAGTTCTATTATTTAACCAAGATTTTGACAATAGCAGCTTTTAGACTTTTAGAAACCTTTATAAAAATATGTCAGAAATGGAAAATATAAATATAAAAGTATATATAAAGTAGTTATACCCATGAAATTGACGTTTCTATATTTAGTAAACACTGTGTATTACTGATAGTAGCCCGGGGAGTCAGGTAGCGGCCTGGAGATGTTGTGAAAAGCCCACTGTAAGAGCCCATCAATGGCTCCCTGCTAAATAAATCTTCATTAGTATTATTGTATAACACTATTTGTTAACCCTCCTGTTGTTCTCGGGGTCAAACTGACCCAACACATTACCTCTTTGTGGCAGATAGAAGGTGCTAATTCTTATTCTACAGCTTACACACACATGCACTGCTAGCACAACATGGTTTGCGTTTGAAACCCGAGGACAACAGCAAGGTTAAAAGGCACGAAAAAACTCAATAAAAATAATTAAAAAAATACACACAGCACTGACACTAAAGAGATCTATATACTGTAATCAGATGGCACTGTCTGTTGGCAGAAAACGGTAGTGCGTTTGAAACAGGAGGGTGGCTGTGACACCCCGCTAACTCCTCGCCAATTGTTGAGGTGTCCTTGAGCAAGACGCCTACCCTAACTGCTCCCGGTGGTCAGGTGGCTCCTTGCATGGCTGACCCCGCCATTGATTTACATTTAAGGTACACACAGGATTTGTGTCTAGAATACGTATGTGAGCCAGCATTACAAAAACATTGTAACTTTGTTTAGAAACTTCAATGTTCAGTGCTGAGTGGCTGGTACTCATCTCTAATCTCTACTGAACTACTAGGTGCGCACAGTTCTTGTCCCCCTACAGCCATATGCACGTGCAAGTAAAAGTGAGTATGAAGAAATGTGGGAAATTCAATCCAGGACTGGGCCTGTTTTCCACAGTAACCCATTTGAACAGCCTAAAACAAGTAACCCTTTATTCCATCTAGCCTGTAAACAGGCAAAATGTTCATTCACACAACTAGCCCTAAACACAGGTGTTTAGAGTTGCTGTGTCTGATTAGACTTACTGTAAGTTAGCTGGCATGTAAACACACCTGTTGCACCTGTACAGGCGAGCCAACTGACACCTTCTGTTTTGATTGATTCTTTTGAGAGCAATAATTACCTGATGATATTATTCAACTTCAACCTGAGAGGGTGTTTATTCATCCAAATACTTAAAATACATAGCGTTAGCGGGTATATGAATAAATGTTTTCCCTGATCAGGCTAGACAAGAAGATAATCTTTATGCTAGCACTTCTGGGTCACTGTGAATGAGGCCATACTCTGCACTTATTTTTATGTTCAGACAATTTTAGCTGTAATAGATATAGTATATTAAACATATACTTTATATATGTTTAATTATAAAAACTTGTTTCATGATAGATAATTGCCCCAAGAACAACAAGCTGTAGACCTGTTGTGGTAACACTAACACCATTTGCGTAACACATGCCTTACACATTACAGTAAGTGTTACTCACCTCTCCTATGAGGGAGTCCAGTTCATCCTTATGGAGGATGGGCTCCAGCAGAGTGCTCTGCTCATGACTGTATGCTGGTTGAACCACCTGGGAGAGCGTGTGCATGCACACACACACACACACACGCAATATAATAATCATAATACTGAACATGTTCAGATTGCTTTCGTACATTTGCTTCATATTTGAAGCTCACATAGTCTTGTGACATATGATAACTGCGTGATAAGTCATTCACACAAACGATGATGACACGCACACACACACACACACACACACACACACACACACACACACACACAGACCTGTACATCTCTAGATTCAGGCTCTTGGTGTGTAGAGCTTTCCCAGCAGGAAAAGCAGGTAGATTTCTCCCTGAAAACCACAGGCATACCACAGGTGAGTGCGACAACAGTCTGTGTACACACTATAGTCTGTGTACAGACTATAGTCTGAGTAAGTATCAATGTCAACCAGAGGTTATTGAAGCTCTCACATCAATCAAGCCTATATTTCATCCGCATTGTGAGGTTAACTTTACATCCAATTTTAATCCGAGATTGTGACATCTACTGTGTTCTCTGTTATGATCATTATACCCTAAAATTAGATGGGGATTGGTGTAATGGGGGTGGAGTGAGAGACTGTGAGGTTCACTTCCTATACCTTTAAACACTTTTTCCTCAATTGATTAATTAGATTCTTGCTGTGTAAGATGGACACATACTGCGGCTTACCAAGACAGACCATAGGACATCTTTGTGTTTTTAGAATTATTAGCTGTAGTCTGAACACACTGAAACATGATGTAGACCACAGTATTTACAAAGCTTTGTAGTTTTCAACAGCACCACCTAGTGGTTGCACTTTTGCACCCTTACAAACAAATTGACTTGTGGAAAATGAGAACCATATCTTTCATCACAGTGCAGTCCATATATTAATATATTGTCGAGTAGAACTGAGGTAGAATCATTCCTGTGAGTGTGATGTTATTGTATAGGAAAAGTGTCTTACTTGGAGATGTGACAACCTATGTGGTAGAACTGCAGACACTGGAGACAATGCGTGAGGTCTCCTCCACCAACGTGGCAAATGCCACACACCTCCCTCACATTGACTGCCTCCAATGCTGTAGACTGGTCTCACACACACACACACACACACACACACACACACACACACACACACACACACACACATACACACACACACACACAAACACACACACACACAGAGAGAGCACATAATGTGCAGTTATGACCAAATTAGCGACCAAAGGAAACCCTTACTCCCCACAGAATCACTCCAGGCTTCTGTACCTGGTAGTTGGATGTGTGGGCGTTCTTGCTAGCTGGGGCTAGCTGAGGGAGAGAGGATGGTGGCAGCGGGGAGAAAAAGGAGACATCTAAGGTGGATTTACTGGAGGTCCCATTTGTATGCAGAGGCTGGATGAGTGCCTGTGGTCGTACACAATCATGTGTCAGCACATTATAAACAAGCTGTAACAACTGTATACTGTGGTTTAGACCAAATGTTATTTGTTAAGTAGACAAAACGTTCAGCTGTCAATTCCATTGTTGGAAAATAGCTTGTAAATATACTGTAATGTGATTTGCCTTACTTGAACAGGCTGATGAGAATGTTCTTTTTTCACTCTGTTTCCATGACACCACTGACATCGCCAGCTCCCACTGTAGACACAAATTAAGCTGATACTAACACTTCTTTTCCAGAATATCTATACAGTACGTCTCTATGGATAACTATGTTACACTCGTAATAATAATAATGTATCACATCACTGGTACTAGTACAGGTCCTAGTTATTCTTTAATTGATTCTAACTACCTTGGTATGGATTTGAGTGGTGGTTGAAGACAGGTTAGATGGAAGGCCCTGGGACAGCCATCACAGCATATTAGCTCCCCTCCATCCTTACACACTGTGCACTCGTCATCATTGAAATGACCCTGAATACACACGTTAACGCACAAACACAGAGGTAAAATATTAACAAAGATGCAGGCCTTATTATAAATTACTCATATGGCACCATCTGGCTGAGAATCAATGAATCTTCTAACCTTTACTTTGCTGGTGCCTGTCTCCCTCTTGTGGAAATAATTGGTGTTAGCAGTTTTGGAGTTAAGTATTTCACTTGTCTTCTCCAGCGGGCCAGAGGAATAATAGTCCCTGCCAACCTTTATACACTTTTTGGCCGTGTCTGTCAAATGACAAAAACAATAAAAAGAAATGTAATCCATTTTAATTAATGTAATGTCTCAACTGCTGGCATTTTCAACAAAATGCATCATTATTATAGAGATAATGTTACATTTGATGCATAATATAGGCTACAGTATCTATAGTGTATTTTATCATTCAATATTCAATATTCATAATATTGCTATATAGACTTTCATATCTTGGTATTGACTTAAAATGGTACACTTTCATTTATATGAAATCCTGTGTTAAATGGAGTGAACATTTTGAGGTCATCTTACCTTCAGAGCCTAACAACTGTTTCATAAGCTCCTCTTCTCTGGTGTCCTGGCTCACATGTCCATCACTGGACAAGGAGGTGGTGGAGGTCAGGATGTCTGCTCTCTGGACTGAGAACAGGATCATTACATCTAGTTCATAAATTGTGTGTGGAAAATTCTAAGCTGTCCAGGATGTTACTAAATGGGCAGACAGCCATTTATAAGGCTATAATCTAATGGCAGAATAAGCCAAGGAACAGACCAAAAAAGTGTTCTTTGTTTGATTTAGTCTTCTTACCATTTACACCATGATGTTGTTGAGCTTCACTTTTCACTTTGTACAGCTTCACTTTGGTCCCTAGAGTCAAGACAATTCTATTACTGTTACCCTAAGAGACAAAATGTTAAACTCACAGAGGCACTGTGTAGAATACTGATATCTTATGGTATTATAGAATAGAGTAAGATTGCCTATTAGAGGCTACCAAGGGATATTTGTAAGAGAAAGGCATTGGCCTCCCTTCTATTCACTACCTGTAACTGTACAGGTTAAAAGTGAGTTGTAACCTAGTCCACTGTCTGCTTTGGTATTGTGCTGGGAATGGCCATAATGGGAGGTCGACATTCTGTCCTCTCGAGTCTTTTTCTTCTTACGAGTCTCTTGTGGTCCTCCCTGGGATCTCTTCCCACATCTGGAGCTCACGGTTTCTCTTTCTGTCAGACAGGGCGAATGTTTTACACTCTGTGGCCACTTTAATCCAGTTATACCTGTAGCTTTAACTGGGACAAATGGATACATTCCCAAATGATGCAGGTTCCAGATAAACCTACATAACAACCACCAGCCTGTACGTTTGACACAAGATAACATGGATCCAATGGGTTCATTTGCAATATATTCTGATGCTAGCATCAATGTTGCAGACATGAATGGCCAATTAACATTATTGTTAATGAAGAAATGTCCCAACCACAATTTCACAGAATGTATTATATTTTAACATCTCTTACTAGAGTGCTGACTGGCAAGCAGGGCCTGGAGTTTGGGGTAGCTCTCCCGATTGTATTCCTTGGCCAAGCTGCTCCAGAAGGCCCGGATGGTGGATCTGTTCTGCTGTAGCACCCATGACATAAGGAAATACATAGCCTTGTGGATCCCCTCCCTACCCTTTCTCTCCAGAGTGTCCTTAAAAGAAAACATAGGCAGAGGTTTCTGAGCCATATATAACAAGGTCTGTATACTTAATTTTACAAAAACAGATCTCCATGATTTCCATGTCATGATTTTGCATATTTATGGCTAATATAGTAAAACAAAACACTACGATAAAAAGTTCATTCTTACAGTACCTTAAGTTGCTTGTCGGTGATAATATTTTTGTCAGCCAACCCATAGAGCAGAGGGAATGGGTCATCCACGGCCATAGCGATGTCTGTGCGCAGCTCTTTCAGCTGAGAACGAAGGTCCGTGTCCCTAAAAGCTTGTACCCTGGACATCGTTGCTGTCATCGTATACGTAATACGGTTCTTATGTGTTCTAAACAACAGTAATTACCTTACCTTGTGTTATTTGAATGGCCTTTAGCCACACTTGCACAAAACCAAACTTCTATGGTAGCTTCATTTGTAGTTGTACGGTTAGATAACTAGGAAAAGGCCCCTACAAATTCATACACAGTGTATATTAGAGGTAAACAGTGTTTCACCCCGGAGGCAACTAGTGACTGTCCTTCCCTTGTCTCTGCACTACAGTAACTGTACTAACAGCCATGTCCTCTTGTCTATGCTAAGAGAGTCCAAGGGCTGTCTGTTTAGGGGAATACCAGTCCTCTTAAATCAGGACTACACAATGTGGCCAGACAATTCTTAGTGACAGTTAAATTCCTTTAAAAAGGTGCTTTCCACTTCAACTTCCCCTAAACTATCAGGTTTGCCTGTCAGAAACCCTCATTAATAATAATGTGAACTGCTTGAAAGCACAAAAAGATGTATAGAAATATTACCTGAAAACCAAATATAAAATACAAGAATTTAAAGTTAAATGACTCGAATGACAGAGTGATAGTAATCACAGCATTTAAACACCTATAAACGTATTATTTAACAGACATTTGTAAGAGAAATCAAACTATTTAGATGGTTTTAAATGTCATTAACATCCTATACTGTATGTTGTGCTATGGCTAGTCTCTGGAAGCTAAGATGTTGAATAAACAATACTAATTTAGGAATCCAGTAAAGTCACCCCCACATAAGATTCAGTACATTTTACTACCAGTTCAGTGTTTATGATCGGAGGAGTGAAGCCCTTTAATCTGTAATTTATTAATCATTAAACATTATTACATTATTGATACTGGTGAACAAGGACCACTTCTACAGAGGGACGTTCACAACATACATAATACATTATTATATACAGTGCAGTGCATTACAGTGGATCTTTATTATGTGTATAATCAGTAGGGGAAGGAGGGATATAGGAGCAATGGGAGAGGAAAACAGTGGTTGGAAGGGAAGGGAGTTGTGATATTATGTTTTCTTTTTATTACGTATTTCTTTTCATTTTTATTTTTTTAAACCACAGTACAGTTTGTTCTATAAAAGTTAAACCCATAAAGATAGAGCGCCACATTTTCACAGCTACTGTTGGTGAATCTACTGTTAAGTTGACTGTTGTGGGGATATCAAATGAGATACCGTTGTAATGAGAGATGATAGAAAACATTATAACAGAACCAGCCCCGGGGTACCTCGGGAGGACGGGCAAAATGTCAAAGGTCAGATCAGCGTGCATGCGTGCTGCAGACATTCAGACGTGGTTGGCCATCTTGGAAAATGGCTAACCCCACTATTTCTCCTTTTATGGTCATTTTTGGTGCTTTCCCTTTTTATATATAAAAAATACAAAACATAACGGTTAAAAGAATTCAATTTTTGTCCCTTTTTCATTTCCTTAAACTCTTCTATGTATGTTTTTCATTGAGCTAAACATGATTTTCTTCCCCGCACTTACATATTGACAAAGTATACAATATTTTACAACTGAACAAGACTGAAAGATAACATTTGATTTGTCCAATCAGATACAAGAAGCAGATCCAATATCCAATTAGAGTAGTCAACTGGGAGATAACCAGTAGTAAGCAACACAACAAGCCTATGGTGTGAAGGGGGCTGTCCATTAGCAACTCTGTATTAACATGAGCACCCACCCTCAGGGACAGTGGGCTCTGCTGGTTTGTCCAGCTTGATGTCAATCACTGGAAATTTTACAATTAAAGAAAACATTTGCATAATCAAGAGAGTCCAGTATACTTAACAGCACACATTCTCAAAATTACATTTGTCTTTACACACACACACATGGACACACACACGCACATGCACATGCACATGCACTCTCACACGTATGCGCACGCGCGCACACACACACACACACACACACACACACACAGTACACTGTACTGTTCATCTCAGCCTTTACAGTCATTATCAAGTTGACCACTGTGTGGTGCTGTACTAGTCTATACAACAGTCTGCACACACTGTGAAATGGCTGGTACCTCAGTAGACGTAGGCCGGGCCAAATGTTTGTACTGGTTCCAACAATGACATTTAAAAAAATCTGCCTGTTTTATTCAGATTTGGCAGCTATGGCTATCGGCATGGCGAGTAGCTGTTCCTGTAAAGGATACTGCCTTCAGGGTTGGCATCGTCCAAGCTCTCCATTCCTGGTAGAGCTGCTGCTACACGACGAAACAACTAGAATAGAAAATAAGGGAGTGGATGAGATGAAGTACATGTAGCAGAGACAGACAGTGACGGGAGGGGGTTGGGGGGTGGCAGCAGGCGTAAATAGAAGGAAGGCGAGGCAGGGGGAGACAGAAGAGAACAGTAAAGATGCATGTTGGAAGAGAAAGAATAGACCAGAGAAAGTTCTAGATCATGTACCATAGCAATGTGATAGATAAGATATATGAGGAATGGTGAGACAATGGCAGTTAAACCAGACATTATGAAAGGTTGTGACACTGCATGGATCACCTGTTTAACATTGCAGCCTGTCTTGGCACTTGTCTCAATGAACATGACGTTCAGTTCTTTGGCTCTTTGCTCTCCCTCTTCGATGGTAATTTGCCTATAGAAAACCAGGCAAGAGTCAATGTCTAGAGACCATGACTAAAATCAATGTGAATATTATACTCCCACGATGTATCACTTGCGTTAGCACATCCCTGCACTGCACAACTGGGCTAGTGACTGTGTTTAGGTGCTTTTTGTATTACTTTGTTTTGGGTCTTTACTACTTAAGCTGTTTCACT
>JAODUG010000009.1:1872888-1900767 GCA_027564795.1 Aphredoderus sayanus
AGTATTAATTGGGACTCCTTTGAGCCAAGTGACCTTTATAGTGACCTTTATATTGTGACGTATATATTGTTAAGTAAGTTTTGCAAATACTGGCAAAACACTGAGTATTTTTCGAGACAAGTTATAATTTTACTTGATGAAAGAATGTGTGTACTTCTACCACCTCTGGTATTTTGTAACTACTACTACTAGACTTGGACATAACAGCTAATGCTGGTTAATGGACTTCAGGTGTTTGAATCTACTTAATAACCTTCTCTGAGGTATTTTCAGTATCCATGTCATGTTTCTTCTGGGTGAAGATTATGTTGAAGACAGCGTGGGAGCGGCTGCTAGTCTCATTCATGTTGGTGGCTGCCACCGTCCTGAGAAGACAACAAACCTTAGGCTTGAAGGCAAACTACTGTAAGTAAGACTGACACTCATCACACAGTCGTTTAACAGCCTGACGCAATCAGTCGAATTCTTTTACCTGGCCTTGTTTCCAGAGTCCATCAAGTCCTGGATGTCATTGTAGGAGGTGACAGCCAGTTTGGACAGATCCTCTACATAGGGACCCATCAGAGGATGCTCTCTGACACGCAGGTTCCCTTTGTTTTTGGGGTTCAGTAGGTCACGCACACGCTCACAGTAGATCTCCATATAACTCACCTTGGGACAGATAAGAGACGTTAATTTGAACGATGGTGAACATTGATTGGTGAATATTTATGGCCAACACTGTTAAAATGTCTTTAGTACTAATTTATTGGTCATTATTGCAGTTCCCTTCTCAAAAATTAATAATGAGTCTCACCAGTAGCTGGAGCCATACATTTTGCCATACCATTGGCTTGCTTTAGTTTAATTTCATTTTATTTCAATTTAGCTGAATTACATGCTACATTTAAATTGCAAATGTGGTAAAAAATACAAATTTGCCAACCCACCTCTACAGAGTATGACATACTGTTGTCATTATTGCTGTCATTGATCTTGGTGAAAAGGTCCTCGCACAGCTGGAATATATTGCATTCGTTGCTATTATAGGTGTAATATCACATTGCAAGTAATTTTTGTTCAGTGCTACTGTCTCCAGTTACCAGAGGTATTATTCCTTCCTGGTCCTGTTCCTGTCGTCCCATCATAGTGTAGCTTTTCCCTGCTCCAGTCTGGCCATAGGCAAAAATGCACACATTGTAGCCTTCAAAAGCATGGAGTAGCATCTCTTCTCCAATGTCCTTATACACCTGCAGCTGGGATGCAAAGTTGACGTCCTCTGGCTGAAAATAGGAAGAGGGTGTGGTGGAAAGGACATGAACATTTTTAGATTATGACGATGCTAAAATGGCATATGCAGCAACAACTCAACAATCAATGTTATTTTGTCGCAAATAATTGCATTTAAGTGAAACTCACCGTTGTGTGTGACCAATACGAGTAGTCAAAGTTGAAACTCTTGTTTTCCTTAGGTTGTTTTGGGTTCAGGATAGCTAAAAGACAAAAAGAGAGGTAAAAAGCAAGCCCCCAGATTTATCAGGTTTATAGATAGAACACCACATTATACTGCAGCTAAGCAGATTCATGACACCCACTGTCAGAAGGCCTACTCTATAAAATAAAGCAGAGCTGCATCAGGAAAGTTGCATTAACATTGCCAATGGTTCATTGCTCAGCAACTCACACTATTCAAATCTGATGGACCACATATTAGCAATAAATGCTCTATTTTTATTTATTTATACTTGCTTATCTCTAATTTATCTTGATGTTTTTATAACATTTCATAAATATATAAGCTTAACTAACAAATAGTTGTTTCCCAGGACCTACCTAGGAACTGAGTCTACTATAGATAGCTTCTAAGATAAGGATTAACTAGCCCAGAGAAACCATTAAAATTTCCCAGCTCTGTGATTTGTCTGTATGATTAGTCTGGAACATCTCCATTCAGTTATCTGTCACAGAGGGGTGTCAATCAAATCATGATCAGGTAACCACCTTCATATAATCAGCACAGTAATTATTTGACGCGGAATTTCGAGCACAGGCGCTGGCAGACGATTAGATTTCCTATGACCGATCTGAACAACATGGGGTCCATTTTCCAACATAGAAACTTAATTGCTTCTAAACTAGCTACCTGGATGCTGATTGGCCGATGGTTGTGTAACCAGCTGACATAGCTAAAAAAAATTAAATTGGGTTTCCACACTGATATTAAAATTCAAGAAAATCATAGAGGTGTAAATTGAAAAATGTGGGTGATTTCACCAGATTAACAAACTTAAAAATATAACCAAATAATAAAATATCTTAGCTGAACAGAAATATTTACAGTGTGTTCTTTCAATTGAACTGATTCAAGATATTTAGCGAAAGCATTAAATAAACGGGTCACTGTAGATCAACTGGCAAGCTGCATCGCTGATTTTTATAGAGGGAGATAGTGTTTGCAGAATCTAAAACAAGAGCAGAAGTATCTCTTTCTCTCTGGGCCTCAGGATATTTGAGCTGATGCTAATTTGGTTTGAGAATGAATCCACTGCAAAGCCAGCCCCCTGTGGACAATTACTATACTACACTAATGATGACACACTGATAACGTGCTATTACAGAGAGGTTGCCAGTTAATCTTTATTTAAATTTATGGATCTCAGGTTTGTGTCATGTGGTTGAAGACAGCGTTATTTGTGTCTTGCATTACTCTCTACACTGCCTCATACAGCACTCATAGGCTCAAACCCTTCTCTACCTCCCTCCCTCTAGTTTCATTTGGCACTTCTTGTTTGTGAGAATGAGGTCAGCACACTGCCGGCCGGCACAGAGGGCCAGCAGCGTGCCACATCGACCACCTCACACTCACATGCACGCTACCCCAAGCACACACACATACACACACACACCACACACACACGCATGCACACACACACACGCATGCACACACATGCACACACACACCATACACACATACACACACACACACACACGCATGCACACACAAGCACACACACACACACACACACATTACACTCCCACGTCAGCTGTATGCATTGGCTGGGCGCAGCTAGAAAACAACAAGGCCCTTTTGGCTATTGTGGCTCACAGAGGTCACTACATTCTACATGCACTGGCAGGGTGCAGCAGACAGGCCTGACTGAAGCCTTTGTTTTCCTCTGTTAGCCGTGCAACATGTAGCATGCCCCACTGCCTTAGGCCCTGGCCCATCAAGGCAAGCTTACCAACAGACAATAGTATGCATAGTTAGAGGAGGGCACAAGGTAGAGCAGATGACTTCTGCATTAAGGCTCAACAATAGAGAGTAATCATATTACACATTTCTGGATATGGATCGAGAAATCCACATCCAGATGCCTTCAAAATCTAAATGAGTTGCCATTGGTCTATGACCAACCATTTCATAACCCATTTGAGAATCAACTCAGGAATATAACATTTTAAAATAGCCATAACATAATAGACATAACGTCACTGAATAGGCATATTCATGTTGCTGATTTGGTTTACACTAAACTCCAGACTTCCTGTAATAAGCGCTTCATACTGTCCCTTCTCAGTCACAACCTTAGATTACATGAATTATTTATGTGAATACGTTGTTCAGGTTTTTTACACAAGTTGAGCATAATATCAGAATGTCTTTAGATCCATCAGTATTAGAGGAACACAAATTATTGTTTTTTGTTTTGTTGTTTTAACTCCATGCACACACGCACACACATGCGTACACTGTGAACAGAAGACTTTCAGGATACAGTAAGCTGAGGAGTTCTGGAGGCACTTTAACCCTCCTGTTGTCCTCCGGGTCAAACTGACACAAATCACTAGCTCTTTATGGCAGATAGAAGGCGCTAAAACTACTTCTACAGCTTACACAGACATATGATGTGCACTGCTGCCACAACACGGTAGTATTTGAAACCTGAGGACAACAGGAGGGTTAAAAGGCACAAAAAAACAATAATTCATAAAGGAATAAATACACAGCAATGACACTGAAGAGAACGACACAATCAGGTGTCACCATCTGGTGGCACAATAAGATATTAGAAGGGCAACAGGAGGGAGGGATAATGTAATAAAATAATATCATACTCACTTGTGGTGTTTCCGGTCATCTGAATGATGCACTTGCTGTCCTTCCCAATCTCCCTGGAGTTGAAGGGTCTGACCCTCACGGCCACCTTGACAGAAGCCCCTGCCATGCTGTTGGTGAGTGGGAGGAGCTTCTAATGCAACAGAAGGTGTCTGGCAGAGGGTGGGGTACCACAGACCCACCTGGCACCTGGTACAGAGGTTCTGACGTCAGCCGTTTTCGAACCATTAGTCAGGAGGGCTACTACTTGTCTATGTCACATTGTTCAATCCCCAACCCATTCCAAACAGTAATTAAAAAGAGCACTTTTTAGGCTAGACGAAATATTACACAGAAAGTTTACAAATAGGCATATGCATTGTCAATTGTCATGTCATCACTTATTGTGGTGAGTCCACATTTATTTCTCTGTGTATAAATTCTAAACTGCACAAGATAGTTAGCCTTTATTTTATGGTCAAATGCCTGCTGATTCTGCTGTTAAAGTAGCCTAGGAATGCAGTTGGCATGAAAGCAAATGGTGTGCTTCATCTTTCAGCTACATATCCTTTTATTTAAATTCTAGGTTGGTACGGCAATGCATTTACATTTACATTTATATTACATCACATTTCCAGGCCAAAGTTATAGGCAGGTATATCTTATTTAATTTACACTCTAATAAGCCTGTCTCGTCATACTATATTATAATTTAAATAGCAAATTTATACAAATACCTGAAAACGAGTAATTAAATGGGATAATATGGCTTCCACGAAGAGTGATGCTGTATCTAAATGTAAATATTGTCACCTCCATCTTGTCGGCCTGCCGCACCTCAAAGCGCAGTATCAAAACAGGCCGCTGTTTTCCCACCTTTCCCTTTTACAGCAACGCGCGCTAGTATCAATTGATCTTTATATATCATACTTGATATTGGTCTTGTTGTTGTTTTCGTTAACATTATTGTAATTTTGTGTGACGTGTATATTCACAAATATTAGATCAGCTAATTAAAATGCCAGTATGAAGAATTACGTTAGGCTACACAATTCAATATCCTTGAAAACTCAGTGGTGTTTTTGCATCATCCTTGTTTATCGCTTCACAGATGCAACATGTTTCAAATCCACGATAATAGTACACAGACACTGTCGGCCCAGAGGAGTAGCTAGCCCACCATCCTTTGGTACCTCTGCTGCGCCACCACGCCACGAAAAACACAATCTCATCACATTATTAGAACGGGAGTAACGTTATCCTACTTTACCGCCTCACGCTCGTCGGCTGCAGAAGGTCACTTCTCCGCCAAATGCCAAATCCTGTCCTTTTTTTAGTTCCCTTGGTATATTTTTCTCTCTTCCTGTCTGTCTCCTCGGTCACCTAACAGCATCCCCTAGCGCATCCATGCGTGGAGAATCCGCCCCGTAGAGAGCGGTCCATCATGTGTGGGCTATAGGCTACAGACTCGGACACAATGACGAGAGAGAGAGAGATGAGAGTGGAGGGAGGAGCCTATGAAGAGATTGTTCGCTATTTGGAAGTATGGATGCAAGCGCAGGGCTGAGACTGGGGTTGTCTGACATGGGAAATGGCCGGACGGAGCGACCCAGAGAGCCAATGCTGGAGGCTGTGGTGACGTCATCGCGTGCATCATCAGAGATGCAGGCAGCCACACAGACAGAGCGACGCAGCAGATGATGCAGTGTAGGAAAAGGGTAGGGTGATATGGCTATAGCTACAGAGTGGGATAGATGGAAAACGGCTTCAGTCTAGAGAGACAAAACCAATGTTGCTGGGGAAGGGGGGGTATGGATACATATAGGCCTACTGCAGCCTGAAACACTGGGGAACAATGGAAAAAAGCATAGGCACAGAAAGGAATTAATAAAAAAACAACTGCGAGGGAAAGATAGCATTTTAGGCGAGTCCCTTCAAATCAAAGTATGCATGTTATGCATGCTTGTGTATTTGTCTGTTGTCTCCTGGGTTTATTTAAATGTACTAAATACAGCCACAGAAGAAGTGAGCTTGTACCCTGAATTCTCACATAAAACAGCTGAATGTGATATTACATTGAAATTACAACAACACTGCCTCAAGGCAATATTAAAACTCCTTGTGGCCCCAGCTCAGTTTGTGTGAAACACAAGTATGTGACTTGACTGTAGGGTGAGGGGTAAAGAACATTGTGGCTCCAGAAGAGCTGTTGGAGGAGGAGTAGAGAGGAGGACACAGCACCTTATGGAGACAGGCCAATTTGAATGGAACACTGTAACTGCAAATACGGCAATAATAGAAATCATCTGCTGTATAACAGACCTTAACAGGCAATGGTGTAGTTGCACGCAAGACAACTGTTGCGCATGCATAGTCACAGTAACACATTTCTGTTAAAATACAGCCAATTTATGACAGTATATTACCCTCCTTTCGCCCTAGTGTTAGGGTTAGGGTTAGGTTAGAGAAGAGGACCACAAGGCTGATTTTTGGGGTCAACCCTAGGACAACAGTAGAGTTAATAATGAATACTTATTTTATTATTATTATTTAGTATTAACCCTCCTGATAGGTTAAACCACAAGGCTTCCTGTTGTGGGTCATATTGACCCGCAAAAAGTATTATTATTATGTGCTGTGATAAACCAGCACATAATAATAAGGAATTATCCTTATAGTACAGTCTAATAGCAATTAATTTACCAAATATATGTTCTTCATTTGCACTTCTCAATTTGAGCTAAAATAAATCAAATACGGTAAACGTATCTATAGCTTGTCTTTTCCACCTATATGGGCAAGCAGTATAGCCTGAACAACTGTCTCCTCTGTTTTAGGTAACAGATCTTCACCAACTTCAATAGATCATGAATGATTGTGTTTGGTGAACGTTACACATTGACCTGCTAGAAGGTGGTTCCCACTACATATCACATTCCCATACACAGAACAGGTGCTCTGGCTAGCACATCAAACTTGTAATGTTGACTCACTCTCTCCCTCTCTCTCACTCTCACTCTCTCTTTCTCTCACTCTTTTTCTAGCAAAGATTATTCAGCTCTTCCTGCCTTCCACTTGGGTGAATTCTGAATGTTCTCCCCTCTGGTACAAAGGGCAGTAGAGGTAAACACAGAGGCCTATTTACCCATCAGTGTAATTATTTACTATGCCTGAAAAAGAGAGGCATCTTGTGCTCATGGTGCTGTTGTGACATAATGAAGGTGCTGACCCCTACTGCTGCCTTGACCGAAGCCCCTGCCATGCTCTTTTTGGACACACGGGGGAAGAGGGGGGGTCACACAGGAGGTGCCTGTGGCAGACAACTGGCGGCAGGACGTTCGCAGTGTCAGATAGTCACAGGATTAGATATGATTAAGATGCATTGCTAAGGGAGTGTCTTGAAATAGTGTTTTAAGAGAGACAGGTTTTTAAAAGATAACTGTTAGTAATATACATTCTCAATATGTTACGGTAAAATGGCTACTATTGGCAGCTATTAATAATTAGACAGATTATGTTTGCTACAGGCAAAAAAATGACAAACTCAAACTATTTACTAACTCACGTTTGGACCAGCCAGAGATACACATTGACCTGTACACAAACTGTGACATAAACAGCAGGTTAGCCATTACCTTAAGAGCAGGGGTTGGGGGAGAGAGTGTGCACATTTGCATGTGAGTGTGTTATCTTGTGTCATCTGTTGTGGGAGCCTGGGAGTAGGCCTACATCTGTGACATCCTTTTGCCACTCCTCTCAGCCAATCCACTCTCTTAAAAAAGGAAGACTCCTCTCTGAAATACTGAGCTGCAGGGTTTGAACATTTAACTTCAACATTTAGCTTCAACATTTAATAAACCATGCCCCTCACAACAACTCCAAATTAACAAGAACATGTTGTATGCTGCCAAATGCGAGTCTTAGCTACAACTTCACATCCTAATGTGGATTTACACCAACACCTTCCCAGTAACACCTGAATTATCAGTGTATATATGCTAAGTTACATGGCCTAATATTATTGGTCGTTTTGCCATTAAACCCTTTCATTTCTAATAATGGATTTCTGTCAGGTTGTGCAATGTTTAAAGTGAAACATTTAAAGGGCTGGGTCAATTATTGTAGTTAAGAATACAACCAACACAAACGATAGACAGGTCGTTAGCCCTTCATTGCATAGTCAAGTGCGTGACGCACAATGCGTCGTGGCCAATAGGTCAAAGACCTGCTTGTTTTAAATCTTCACCAAATTCACATAGGCAACAAACACAGTTCTTCGTTTGTCGCTGGCAGGCTAGTAATATACCATTCAGTGACCCCGAGGAACGAGGACCAAGCCGTGATGCAGCGGGCTTTGTTAAGCAGGGGAGCGCTGCTCGCGCAACAGGCGGTGGCTCTGGAGAGCTCGCTGTCCGCAAGGAGCGCGCCTCTCCTGCTGCGCACGGAACGCTCCATGTCCTCCCTGACTGTTCCTCCTCCGGCCTGCATGCTCCGGCCGTTAGAAGCACCTTTCCGTTACTTGTTTGGGCCGGGACCCTCCAACATCCCACCGCGCATTTTAGCGGCAGGTAGCAGGCCAATAATTGGTCACATGCACGCAGAAATGTTCGAGGTAAATGTTACCTATTTTATTGGAAAGCTATTTATACCTGAATGAATCATATTAGAAGATTAGAATTGTTTTTAATAATCAAATGGGTTAATATTGGAATAAGCCACGCGCCACTAAAATGTTTGTTAAAAGGAAGTATAGGCTAATATACAAAAGTGTTCAAAACACACGTTTTATCGACATGACCACTGGATTTGACTAAAGGAACTATTATATCTGCATTGGTTTTGAAATATGATTGCATCATTGACACCAATTAAAATCACTCAGTATTCAGTGATTTTTAAATAACTTAATAACTAATTCCCGCATGTGTGGTTACCAGATTATGAACGACATTAAGAGGGGGATCCAGTACGCCTTTCAGACCGAAAACAACATGACAATAGCTATGAGTGGCTCCGGGCATACAGCTATGGAGTGCGCGGTATTCAACACGGTGGAGCCTGGGGAAAGTGTGCTAGTTGCCATAAACGGCATCTGGGGAGAGCGGGTGGCTGAAATCGCCCAAAGAATGGGTACGTTTTCACCACAAACGATATGACGCAGGCGTCATAGTTAAACGTCAAATGCATGAATGCAATTCATTTTATAGTGACGTTGTGACAGAATTTATATTAATGTCTATGGTTTTGCCTGTATATATTTTTTCTTTTTTCAGGCGCCAATGTACACACAATGGTAAAAAGGCCAGGGGAATACTTCACCAATAAGGATATTGAACAGGTAGCCATGACAATTGGTCTATATAGCCTGTATAATGAAGTAGGCCAACATTTGTCTTGTAATTTGTCAAATCTTATGTCAGCAATATACAATAACAAAACCACCCACATTATTTGTCCATCTGCATGTTTAAAGCATCTACCCATGTCTTTTTGTAGGGCATATCTAAACACAAGCCAGTCCTTTTTTTCCTCACACATGGAGAGTCATCTGCTGGCCTCTGTCACCCAATAGATGGCATTGGAGACATATGTCGCAAGTAAGTCGACTCACATGTCCCACTTCGCATTTGAGTATATAGTATGTGTCTAAATTCTTCTCTCTGTCTGCAGACACAACTGCCTCTTCTTGGTAGATACAGTTGCATCTCTTGGCGCAGCACCAATTTTCATGGACAAGCAAAGTATGACTGCTTGTGTATGTAGATTATATGTGCAGACTCAGAAAGAGAGAGATAGAGATAGAGAGCGATAGAGAGAGAGAGACCTGACCTGGATCTTATTGTCTTTTCAGATGTTGACATATTGTACACTGGCTCTCAGAAAGCTCTGAATGCACCCCCTGGCACAGCCCCCATCTCCTTTAATGACAGAGCATGGTAAATGTGTTTGTGTGTGGGGGGGGGAGGGTTTACAGTTATAAGCCTGTAAACATGTAACATACAAAAACGGCCAGTAAATGCAACCATTGTTCTTTCTCCCTGTACTTGTTTCAGTCAGAAGATGTTTAACAGAAAAACAAAGCCAGTATCCTACCTCTTAGACATGACACATCTGGCTAACTACTGGGGCTGTGATGGCAAGCCAACCAGAGTGTATGTCCACTAAACACAAACATGCAGTTGACACATCATGCCCTGAGCTGATCAGCGAATAAAGTTGTAATTTAATGCAAATTGCTGGTTTATGGGGCAACGCTATAGTACCTATTCCTGCTGAAAAAATTAGACAAACAACTGACTATCAGAGACTATCCTTTTCACAATTCAGTTAGTTCATTTTTTAAGTTGAGAACTTTGTTGTCAAATCTTTGTGAAGAAAATTATTAATTTAAATGTTTGAATTAATGAAATAATCCTTTAAAATAAATATTTTAAAATATTCAAAAATGTTTTATAAAATAATAATAACAATGTGTGCCCTGTGCTTTAGATACCACCACACAGGTCCTGTGTCTGGTTTATTTTGCTTGAGAGAGAGTTTGGCCATTCTTGCTGAAACGGTAAAGGAATATTTACAATTTACAATTATTATAATCACTATGTTGCTAGTGTTGTATGAACTATATTAAACACATGAAATATATTACCAAAGCTTCTCTGGAAAGGCTTCTTGGTATTAAAACAGTATTAGCAGCACAATCAAACAACTAATGCCCAAACTGTAGAGAAGAGCCTCATTGCTGAAGTGATATCTTTGTCTCCCTCTAGGGGCTGGAGGAGTCCTGGCGACACCACAAAGAGGTAGCAGCCTACCTCTACAGGGGATTAGAGGACCTAGGTCTCAAGCTTTTCATCCCAGACAAAGTGAGGCACAAACCTGCAACAAAATAAATCAACTGTTACATTCGTATTCATATTATTGATTGATTGGTTCATTGATTGATGTATTATTTTCTCCTGATTATGTCATCTATTTTTTAGGATTTGAGACTTCCCTCTGTGACCACCATTAGCATTCCTGAGGGTTATGACTGGAGAGAGATGCTAGCATACATAATGAAACTACACCAGATGGAAATGACTGGGGGCCTGGGGCCTTCCATTGGCATGGTCAGTTACTTAAATCATTTTACTGCTTAGATTGGATATGTGACTATATGGTTTTAGGTTAATGTCCATATTAAGATATGGGGGCTATACCATGCAGCTTGATAATGACAGTGGGTGGCATTTAGGAAGTAATTCCAGTATATCTAACATGCAGTCTGCCTAACTTTTTATAAGTTATGCAGTAAATCTACTACAAAAATATCCAGATTTATTTTTAATCCCTTTTTCAATAGGTGATACGAATTGGACTGATGGGATACAACTGCCAAAAGACTAACGCTGACATGGCACTGCATGCCCTGGCAGAGGCTCTCAAGAACTGCAAAAGGAGCAAGAGATGAGCAGAATTCAACCCTGCTCCGATTTATTTCAATAATAAACCTCACTCAACTGCAAGCTCAGGCAAAATGTTTTTGGTGTTTATGTATAAAGAGAATGTATGCACAAATGTAAAAAAATAATATGTGTAATACCTTTTATCAATACATTTTTTTAAAGAATGGTGCTGGGTATAACCATTGTCTATACTACTGTGTACACTACATATGTCTGTACTAAAATGTATTGAAATAAAAAATAAAATACATGTTTTATCAGTTCTGTTGGGTTATTAATAGGCTAAATGTGAAAAGACCTTCAGCTGCCTTTTCATCTGAACCAATCTGACGACTGACATTACCCAGTCAATCACCCCTGGTTTGTTGACGATGTTTCAATACATTATAGTGATGGCTACTTTTTGCAACAGAACACTGCTTGGTCACTCTTCTTTTTGACAATGCTTCTTAGGTCGTAGGCATCTTAGGTCTTAACTTTATGCATTCTGAGAATACTTTATTTTGGAGTGGCCGTGCTTAGCATGTTGTACTACATTTCCCAGAATTCATTTAAACTATCGCGGGTTCCGGATCTACTTCGAGCAGTCTGTGTTGCTCTTTAGGTGTTGCTTATTTCACTGCTTTTTTGTCTGCCCTTTGTATGATCACGTCCCCATAAGCCCATTCAGTGATTGAATGGCGTGCCCTTTTCGTCAATCAGGTAATGGTTAATACATTTGCCTATTTTAAAAATGGGCCATTGTGAGGCCTAATGCGTAGGCTATAATTGCTATAGCCTAGTGCAAGATAAAGTGTGCGTTTTGTGTTGTCTTTTTCCAGCTGAGTTGAACCCAGCTGTACTGCCTCTAGATTGGCTCCTGGGAAACTGGGAATCGGACGAACCAGGGGAGGGATCGTTTACCAACATTAACCCTTTCAGATACACGGAGACACTTCATTTCACTCATGTGGGGCAACCGGTCATCAACTTTATGTGGGTGAACAACAATGGAATTACCAGTGGACTGCCTTATAATTGTAGCATATTTACCAATATGATCATTGGCACAAAGCTTTTTACTCAGGAATTCCTTTGCCATGTATTATCTTGTAACCTAAGACACAATTGTCTACCTTGTGCATCTTCCAGACGCTTCAAACTATGACTGTGACAAAAAGAAAACTTAATGAAACCGGAATTGTGTAAATTACATAGCTTACTAACTTCTTAAAGGTACTCCTTGATATGTCAAACTTGATGTTGATCACAGGTTTAATGCATATCATGCAGAGAGTAAGAAACCAATGCACAGGGAGTGTGGCTTTATCAGAATCCAGCCAGGAACCAACAGAGTGGCTTTCATCATCGCACAGAACTCAGGTGAGCAAGCTGTGCCCAAAACTGCTATCCACACAAGGACATTTAGTTTCTACTGTCAAGATACATTGGAACATTAAAGTCACAGTGGACCAGAAAAAGCATAAAACAAAAGCTGGTGAATAAAATGTGAAATATAGTTGTTTCTTCCAATATACAAGAATATACCTATTTTCTTTTAATCTTCATGTGCAGGAACCATTTGCGTGTGTTGATGAGAAGAGACACATAATGTGTCTACCCATCTTTACTGCAGTCTGATGGAAATGTGTGCAAACATATCTGGGGTCAGGTTATACTGCACCAATCTCTAGCTAGGCAATATCGTTCTGTACTGGAGGGTGTCCGTCATGTTAATACAGTATAATCAGATATACGAATGCAGTAATGCCCCAAACCCACCAGGAGGCTCTAACACCATTATTTCAAAATAATACAAAATACATTTGGAAATGTAAACAATATTAACTCTGTTACACAGGCCTGGTTGAGATTGAAGAAGGAGAGCTAACAGGACAGAGACTGAACCTTCACACTCATGCTCTGGCAAGAATGTCCTTTGCTAAGGAGCCACATGTACAACAAGTTAGTATGATATGACAGTTACAGTCGTCATGCATGTGCTGTGTAATATGTGTTGGGTTCATCTTCTATTAAAGACAGATTAGTGCATTTTAACACAAAGTAAGCCAACTGAAATGACGGTATTGCATTGCTTTATGCAAATGACATGTATCACATTATATTGTGATGCATTTATAGGTACTGACAAGTGTTTTCTATTTTGTATATTCTATAATGTATGCTCATCTGTTTTCTTCGTTAGATTTCTAGAGTGTTCCAGCTCAGACCAGATGGAAAGTTAGAGCAGACAGTTTCCATGGCAACAGACAACCAGCCCCTGATGCAGCACTTGCATATAATTTATCGTCGGTCATCTTGATACAGTAGGCAGGCATCCCACAACATAAATAACATTCAGAACTGGTCTGAAAGTTATAAACTATAACTTTTTTGGTCAAAGCAAGCAGACATATTTTCACACACAACTTCTAAGTCATCCAATTATTTCTTTCCTTTCTTGACAAGTTAGAAAGCGACACTATTTCTATTGTGGGATTGATCAATCATCCAGTAACGACAGCGTATCCAAATGATGTATCATTTTACAATATACCTTCACTAGCAACACTAAGGAATGTTACATCTTCCTACTCTTGTATTACTGTACATATCACACATAGTGGTTTGTTGTGCTGGAACACTAAAAATATGTGCTTTATAACACAGATCCATTACTGTTTCTGTAAGGAAACTATAAATAGTTTGTTTGCCATTTTATTTTTAAATTTCTAAAAAAAAAAAACTTTCTTGACAGGCTGATGACTATTCTATCCATGATCAACAAATAAACCACTGAGTTCATCTGTGTTTATTTTGTATCTTTAAAAAATGTGTCACATTTATATTATTTAAACTTCAGGCATAATATACAGTCAATGTATATTCAGAATAAAATAATAAATTAAACTATTTACAGACTTAAAAGGATTTCAATATTCAATACATAAAAATAAAAAAAAATAACATGAGGCATTCTTACCCCATTAATGTATTTGGCCATATTTTTGTGCACTGAATATGCACACTGAAATATACATCTCAGAGCACTGTATGTCAACATGCAGTTATGAATCACACCCCAACTCTCACAAAAATGTTATTACAACAAATTTTTGCTTGTATTTCGGAAGAGGATACGAGGACAACAGTAAACCCTTAAAGTGCAACACCGTTAACAATACCGGTATAAATCTCTGCTTCAACTTTTAAATAAATATAATGTGCACAGGAGTTAGTAAACAGAGTTTAAGCCAAAGTGCTTTATGCAAACCATTGTACACAAAAGCGTTCAGAGAACGAGACTACAGCTTCTGATGATGAGCCCTAATGATGTTCACAAAAATAGCAGGGCTTGCAGATTCTTGCTTGCATTGATTATAATCTCAACGTTTGGTTATTTATGTCCTTATTAGTTTCAGACTTAAAGTCAGAATTCTGCTGTACTCTCACACCCCCCCAAAGATCTTAACATACTGTATGAATTGTTAAAATGTTTTGTTACACTAACTATATACTGTAAAGTATATCGTTGTTAAATATCAGCCTGGGAAATGTAAATTGAAGACATGTTTGCCAGTCATTTGACCATTTTTAACCAATCAGAAAAATATTCTTCACATGGGGATGATTTTCTGGATACCTGTATATATTGCTTTTGGCACCATCTGAACTACACACCTAGATGCAGATTGGTTGGTGGTTCACACGGCAGCTGTAACACTATTTTTAAATGTACAGTTCCCAGAAAGATAGGTTAAGGATCGTGCAATATCAGTTTTATTACCCAGGCTAGTGTGTACAGACCTAAAATATACCGTGACACATAACTTTGCAAAAGGTATTGTCAGACTGGATTATATAAATGCAATAATTATTACAATTTGGATGAAGGGTAGTCACTGTTTTGCACACACACGATGAGGAACATTGATGGCCAATTAGCAAGACTAGAATTATCTAACAGAGTCAACCCTCATTGAGCTGTTCATATGCAATCATTCCACAGTCCTCGAGTCTACCACCTGAGTTCGTCAAACTTTAGATTGGACTCCTGTACATGCATCTTGACAGTCATTGTTCCTTCATGACATAAACATATACTGTTGTGAGAAAGTACTTTAAAGACTCCATTGCAGAGGACATCCAACTCTGTTCTGAAATGAGCTCCTTCTTCACCACACATTTGGTAATTTCACCCTGGAGAAAGTTGTATTATACATCATGAACCAAATAAAACATTGTCTTGATAACTGCCTATTTTGAATTTAACCACTGGCCAATATGTGCTGCAATACATAACTACTAGTGGGCGAGTAGTAATTTGTGGAAAAGTGTTATCTTAACCAACAGGGGGAAGTAGAATCAAAAACCTCAGATCATCTCATGAGCAGAGCTGAGGCAAGTAACTAAATATTAAGGATATGCAGTCATCTTGAAACTTGTTCTAAACCTAATGTTGTAACAATTGTAACAATTATCATTTTGAATTTTACATTCAAAATGATAAATGTTCACGTTATGCACATTAATTCAAATATACAATTGCATAACATAATACAAGAATGTATTGCTTTCAAGGAAGAAAAGAAATATTGCCTTCCAATATACCAGTGGGGATTTTTCATAATTATGTACAAAACATCCAAAAATAAAGTGGAATCATCATCCTAATTAACAGTTACTTACCCAGCCACCCCGTCTCTTCAGCCAGGAAACCAGGAACTTGCGTACAAACTGGCCCAAACTGTCCACTATGGTGTAAACGGTGGCTGGCTGACCTAGTCTAACACAGTCCACTGCAAGGGCCCCAGCTACTGCATACATAGACACCACCTTCCCCCATGTTATACCTAGAGGGAAAAAAATTAGAACAGCCCCTTATTGTGAGCTGACAAATGACCAAATAAATAAATAAATAAAAATAAAATAAACAGCTGTAATTTTGCCATTACTGTACAGCCGTTTTCCCCCCCCACTTAACACATTTCGCGTGACCTGCTAAGTTCTACAGTATGTAGGGCAGAGAATGGACCTTGCACTGAAATAAATTACTTAATTTGAGTCAACAAAGTTGATAAAGCATTAAGTGGTACCGATAAGCCATTTTTTACATTGTATTACATAGGTAAAGTAAACAAGGCGAGTCTGGGTTTGGCACTTAAGCAATCGCAAACGTTGCAGAATCCAATGCTTTGTATTATATTGCGGCAGTTTAATTACTGTTTGAATACATAGGCATACTACTGTATATTGCCAACACATACCATTTCTCACTTTGTCAGCGAGAGTTGACTACAAAAGCACTCAGGTCTCATTACAGAGGACATACTGTATTTGTAGTACCGTTACCAGGGTTACAGAGATTGTTATGATGACTATCAGTGATGCAACACAAGGCCTAATGGCATTAGCCTCCTTAAAGGCCACTTCAATTGCTGTTTGCCAGTGCTAGTCTGGCCTGCGGGAGCATTCCTCTGTTAAGAAGGGATAGAGCTGTGGGCAAGCTTAAACAAGATAACCATCCATGGAGACAGCCAGGTCACGTCATGCCTTACTCCCAGCCCAGAAGCTGGCCAAGAATAGAACAGAGACAAGGTTGTCACAGATATAGCAAGGGAGGAGGTTGAAGGGATTGAGAAGGAGCATTAGATCTGGGAGTAGGACTTACATGCATGAATGGAGAAGAAGCAAACCTCATTGAATTTCTTAAGTTTGACAGTGGATTGATAGTAATCCCTAATTAATGCCTTCTACTCAAGCTGGGGTCTGCAAATACACCATATTGTTTATAGAAGGATCCCATACTATGATGTGCCAAATACTGTATTATGCAAGTCTCCTTGGTAAACTAAATCCCTATCGGATTCCCATATTTAATTCAAAAAGTGGAATATATTGGACAGTCTTTGCTTTGTAATATAGTACATTGATGTGTTAAAAAAGTATGAGTCATGATGTGAAATCATAATGATGAATTCACAGTGATTAAACAAATATGGATGCCATAAGAGAAATCACATTTTTTCATCTAATTCTATTTTCGACCCTCCTTCCCTACAAGGCTGGGGCAGCCTGAGGTCAAGAGATTTGTTTTTCATTAGAAGGAATCCCACGCTCTTCTAAAAGCAGCTAGCTTGACATCAGACACATAGAAATAATTTAATAAAAAAATTGCCTCTATCCAGACACTGCTCTATCCTTCGTTAAATATATCTCAAATGCATGTACTAACTGCACTTTTTCAAACATCAGAAATGGAATAAAAACTTTTTTTTTTATAATTCTAATATGTTCAATGTTTCTAGTCAGCTCCTCGCCGGTCCAGCCTCACGTGCATGTTAATGCATGCATGTGTGGCCTTGACATGCTGTCACCCTCTTCCAACACACCAAGTTTGGTTCAAATATGTTGTTTTGGTCTGAGATGCTGGTTCTTGGTTACATCTAGTGGCAGAAAAAGTCCTGTAGATCCACTTTACTATGAAGTCTGGTCATGAGGGTGCATGTAGTATTCATCTATATGTAAATAATAACATTGAAAAAAAAAAGTTTTCTGGCATGGGGGGCAAACAAACAGACAAAAACATAGGACTAGATAAAACATGCAGATTCAAAGTGAGTTCATATTTTAAGACCTTTTTGTGACGAGGTTCTCTTAGCTGACAATTTGAAACCATAGTCAGCAAAGGAAAAAAAACTGGTTGAAGTCACTTATGCCCACACTTTTCACTTTTAGAAAAGCTTTATACCTGTTGAAAAAATTTCCGTTGCTACTGCAATGAAGGCATCCGATACCATATTCTCCATGGCAACAGAAATGTTGAGCTGGCATGCCACGTTCCTGTACAAACTTGGACGCATGCACTCCAACTCGTCACCTAGGTAACAGCGTACAGAAGAGAAAGATCACAATGCTGTGCGGTCAAAACCAAAACAGATTTATTTGTGTGTGGAATTATCCTTATGGTTGAAATCCATGCGTAGTGGTGAATAACTGGTGTGTCTCTACTTCTCCCACAGCTCTCCAGGTTCACATGATTCTCTACCCCTCCCCGTAAATAAAGTCAGCTTGGGCAGAAATGGTGAGGTACCTACTACATAAGCTGCTACACAATCGAGGGCCATACCTTTAAATAGTATTTGCTGAACACTAGACACACATCTGATGATATATTCCCACAACAGAATTCAGAATTCAGTAGTAATATTCTTTACTAGAGATAACATATAATAGGTGCTCAAATGCACCTTTTAATAATGGGATAAGAATATGTTGTATAGTATAATAAGGAATAAAAAACGGGCACAATCAATTGTATTATTAGTCACCTACTATTTAGTTGTACACTGTTACAAGGAGCAGGATAGGTTTGTGGTTATTCTGCTCATCTCCCAGTCAAAATGTCCTGGGTTTGATCCCAGACGATTTGGATTAAACCATCTGATAAATGACCAAATTATAACCAATTTAAATTACTTTGAGCAAAATATGTCTCTCAATGGGGTCTATTGAGGTTTTAACCTATAACCTAAAAGTATTTGCATACCTCGCCAATAGTTATACTATCCTCATGCCACAATCATAATACTATTTTCACCTGCAAGCAAAGTACAGTAGATGTTTATAGTCTCTTTAAGATTAAATGTTATAGTTAATTTGAAGATGTGATTACTGTTAAAGCAAATCAATAGTTTGGGCAACTATTACAAGTTCTAAAGAAGGCTATTAACCTTACTTCTTCAAAGCCCTATCTTGGGAAACACCATTCACAATCTGTGTATCTTTTGAGACAGCAAACTGCAAAATTAAGTTTAATATTAACAAACCATTAACCACTCAATTATTTTTCAAATACTGTAACTATTATGCTACTAACTAACGGTGTATGATGTGGTGGTACAACAATGTTAATGTATCCTTTCAATCACCCTGTAACACTTTTGGCAAATTTCTTCACAATATAGATAATGTGTTTAAAAAATTCTTAGCAAATCCCCATTTGGAACATATCAGGAACAAAATAATACACAGCTGCAATTTTCACAAGGAAATGCCAACCATGGCCTATTATGCAATACAATTTTATAGGCTACGGTGCAACACTATATTGAACATGCAATTCCTTGCTCTCTATACCATTACAGCCAATTTTATGCGGCAACATTTTTATTTGAAATATTAATTTTCCAAAACTTTAACAAACTTACCAAGACAGAGGAGAACAAAGGCCACATCTGAAAGTGCTGCATTTGAGGCAGGGAGATTGAGATCATTTTTGGACCAGCCAAGCCCATTCTGATCCAGTCTTGACTGGATGTATTCTCTGCACAGCGCTTTGGACTGGGACACCAGCTCTTTGTCTGTTACAGAGCGATCAAACACTTCTAGGACTTCTGCTGCGAACTCAGAAGACCTCCTAAGCACCTCCATGCTCCCCCCTCAGCAGTCTGTTCAGCTCAGTTGTGTTGCCTTATAGTAGGTCCTCTTTATCACAGGAGGATGAAAATCAACAGTGGTGACAAATAGCTGACTGTAAGATGTAAGAAAAAAAACTGATTTAACCACAATTTGAAATTATGTCATATGCTTAGCCTCTTTTATGTAGAATAAAAAGACTACATTTAAATGGTGCTATGATTCAAAATCAGACATGAATCTTACATAATCAATATGATGGAGGCGTACTGTGACTCAGATAGAGTGATAGATAGCCACGCATGGTTATACAGCTCTTGGTTATGCAAGATTCATTAACGTTAAAATGACAGCAGGGGAGAAAAACAATAGCATTATCACTCCATAAACGATATGTCCAAGAACCATTTCAGTAGCCTACTTTAAATATAAAACACAAAATAGGCAGCCTAACTGTACAAAACATTTCGAAATTTAGAACAAAACCACTGCGAAGAAATAACAATTACCTCAAGCATGTTGTCCTTATTTCAGTGCCTTGGGATTTAGACCAGTTGTAACAAAGTGTATCTCTTAAATTAGCCTATACCTTTTCAGGTAAAGTCTGATTTTATTTCAAACGTTACGTTTTATAATATAGGATATAGACTACTTAAAAGTTACGCTGACTGCCTCAATTCACAGCGTGTTGCCTTGTAAAACAAACGCACGGAGTAATGAATGTAGTTCGAGGATGCCTGTTGCTCCACCTTCCTATTAGTGTTCATTGGGAGCGTTTATTTTAATACAAACAGAATTCCGGCCAGTGGAGTTCTAGTTTTCTCCTGCCAATGCATTGAAGTAGGCGTAAATAATTTCATACCGGTCAGTTTTCCAAGCTATGATTCTAACAAAATATGCCAAAAATATTTTTAGGTTGATGATATAATCGCCTAAATTGGTATAACCCCAAATTACTACAAAAACAAATACATATTTGTGTTAAAAAACAAACGTAAATTTGCCTACTAAGTCTTATTTGCCTACTAAGTACTAAGTCCATAAAAAAGTTTTTTATTTAGAAAAATTGTCATTGGTTCTATTAGTTACCTCTCTCTCTCTCGTTCTCTCTCTCGCTCTCTCATGCTTGCTCTCTTTCTATCTCAAAATTGATTAGTAGCCTGACATCTCGTGGATATTTCATAAACAGCAGGCACTCGACAAATGTGACTTGTTTCTATACGTTTTTAGACATTAAAGACCTTAAAGATCAATTAGCGTTACTATCGTTTTCTGGTTTCAAATTAGTTTAATTATCAAAACCAATTTAGTATTCTGTCTTAAAATGGATTATAGCTCAAATTTAATTAAATAATATGGATTAATTTTCCACTACCCTCTTGAATGTTGTAATGCTGTAATGCAATTTATTTTAAATTATATTTTATATTCATTTATTTATTTATAATTTTATTGTAGAAATGATAGCTAATGACAATACATGATAAAAGGGCAACTGCGCAGCTACAGTAAAGTCTGCTCCTCTTGTGACCATAGAGCACATAAGTTATTCACTTGCTAATTGCATATTTTTATCATAAAGGTCATTTTAAACTAATGCTATTATGTTAAAATTTTAACTAAAATACATACAGGTCTAAAGACATGACTATTAAAAAGATTTTCGTTGGCTTCTGTTAAATAAACTTACACACATTTATGTTTTTACCATGGCTATTATTTAATTTGCAACCTGGCCCAAATTCCTTTCCTCAGAAGCATCTAATTTTACAATTAGCTAATTGAAGACAAATGGTGAGTCTCATGGGCATTATTATCTTGTCATTTTGTTGGGGAGAGAGATCTAGCAGTCTGTCAAAAGCATAATTTTGTTATGTTAATTGTTAGTGCATGCATTGTGAACAGTGCTATTGAGTCAAACCTAGAGGTCAATGAATATTACACGGTCACAAGATCCGCAAGAACAACCAATGTCTTAGCATAGAATAAAATGGTAGCTGTTAGAAACAGCTGACTTTTCCACTTTCCAGCTATTCCAAATGAAAAGACAATGATCATGACATTCTTAGTTACAACCATGGAATGTCCACACTTGCATCTATTTTGCTCAACATATGACAATAAATAATGGTATTTTAACTGATTTGTCAACTAATGTAATCACAATTATTAGATGTTTGATTGATTTATATTTTTCAAAATAGAGGCCAGAATATATTATAATCTTGCTTACATTTATTTTGTCTTCCCTGACAATGGATTACATTTCATACATGCTTTTTTATCACCTTAGAGTTAATTCATTAGGTATCCAAGAAAGTAAACTGTTACAAATGTAAATGAGTATAGTTTCTGTGCCCATAGTAGAATAACCTGAAGTGACTGAGATTAGCGCCACACCTTCAAGTGGCAAAGTACTTTTTCATTTGGTCTTTTGCTCTTTGTGAACTTTCCAAGATGTATCTAAAACTATGAATTTGCTTACGTTTATCTTTGGGTAACACAAAATTACATTAATTTCAATATATTTCAGGGGAGACATACAACGTTATGTTTGAATAATAGGTTAACCACACGGCATAATTGCTGCCATGTGTTAATTCCTCAAGTTTGACAGATGACGTAGATGGTTTCCTCCTCCTTCAACACTCACAGACAGAGTATGGACATTCCTGAAAACCTTTCATTCCAGTTTACAACCCTTTTGAGTCATGGGTTGTCCACACCTGTTTCAGTGCATGGCAAACAGGCCAAACCAGAGTCACTGGTGAGCTATAGCCGGCATCACAGCATGCTATAGGTGTGACTGTAACAAATGTGAGTCTGGTGCCCTGCACATTGCAGGCAGTTCTCCTTTAAAGGCAAAGAGGGATGAACCATGAATCAAGTCACTCCTACAATTTTACCTTTGTCACTGATTCTTTCCTAATTCAAATATTCTGTCAGATTGACTTAAGAGGGGTCAAAACTATATGTGTGTGTGTGTATAAAAATCCGAAATATACTATTGACATAACTTAGATGAAGTTAATATTTGTGATGTTGGCCATTGAATGAGTTACTGTTGCCTAACAACAGGCTATTCACCCATCAGTTACTGGTAAATTCAGCTGCTGCCACAGTGCCTGCCCCAGACCCCATCCCTTTTAGCAGCCTGATGAGATTGACCAATCACAGTGAGGATGAGAAGGCGGGGCTTAAAGTTAAAACAGGGCGTGGGCCTGAAACTATCAAGGCGTTGTCTGTAGTAGCATGCTAGAATTTAAAAATGAGTTTAGTGATTCCAGTATCACGTTTATCTTAGCTGGATTTGTGCTTTGCCTCACATCTCTATTTTTCTGTTTAATGGGTGTTTAGGCCCCTGGTGGATCTCCCATTGAAAACACTTTCTCATTGAAGCCACAGACCAAGGGCTAGGATTCCATTGATTTGGTTTATGTGTTGTCAGCCTTATTGGTGCTGCTGACCACTGTGGCATCTCGACCACACGCCAGTGCTGTGTGCCCTGACCGCACGGCTACTGCCTTCACATTCAGGAGACTGGGGTAAAGACACAGCAGGTGAGTCTCTTGCTAATGCCATAGTAAATATGGCATTTTAAAGGCTTGCTACCATTGCTAGCCAGCTCATGCTCATTCACAGATTTGTCAAACTGGAAACATTTGTATTATCTCATTGGAAAGACAGGTTTTGTCTCTTTTGCATTGTAGTTGAGTAATTATCTTGTCAAAAAACTGTGAGTTGAGCTGAGCTTTCTGAGTTCAATCCTATACTGGATGTATCTCTCTTTTAATTGTGTACATTTTTAACATATTTCCTCTTTTTATTATGGTGGTTTTCTGGGGAGCTCAGATGGCTAGTTGTTCAAATGGGCTTGACTCTGCCTACCTGCTCACCTGCTTAACTTGTTGCATTATTGTGATGATTTTTGTGAATTACTATAAAGTAATTGAAAGAAACTATTGGCTGCAGTAGGTTGCCTGGCTTGAATGTCAGAGCGGTGCTAGTTGCTGCTAGTGGGGTTTCCCCAGTTTATCTGTACAAGGGCATTGTGAGGTGTTTGATGAGCATACTGTATGCAGCTGTCTTCTGTTTGTTTAGCCAGGGGAAGCAGCTGAACAGGTCGATTACTGTTACTCACCTACCTGTCATCCCTACTCTATATTGCCGCTTCTAATGGCTAACTGGTACCTGACTTTCTCTACTTTCCAGGGGGCTCTATTTTAAAAGGCACCATGCTGCAAGAAATTATATCAAATGTTTTACAGTTCCACAACACTTTACTACAGAGAACAGGTAAGCCTTGCATATGCCACAGTAAGTCCACATACTGTTTTATACTATTCATTTAGAGTATGAACAGTATTCATTGACTGACTAACATTTCTGTGATCATGTTTTCCCCAGATGCCAGGGTTAGAGAGTACCCATTGATGCAGAGCCCTGTAGAGATGACTGCCATCCTGTTAGCCTATGTATTTTGTTCAGTGTTCGCTGGACCCCGCTTCATGGCCAACCGAAAGCCTTTTCATCTCAATACCGTCATGGTCATTTACAATTTTACAATGGTGGCAATGAATGCTTATATAGTGTGGGAGGTGAGTATATTCATAAGGAGGACAAAATACTGTGATGCACCATTTTTATGAGTTTACAAAATAATACTTTTATTTTTCCAAACCTAGTTTTTGATGTCTGGCTGGGCCACCACCTTTACGTGGAGATGTGACTTGTGTGACACTTCCAGCAGCCCACAGGCTCTCAGGGTAAGCTATAGTTCAGTAAGGGGTTAGCCCATAGAGAATCAGTGAACAACCACCAATGTCATACATCTTTTGTTTATGACTGCATGTTCAAATTTCACCTCACGCCAGTTGTGCCTTTTTATTCCCCAGATGGTTCGCGTGGCCTGGATGTTTTATTTCTCTAAATACATTGAGCTTCTTGACACAGTACGTGTTTGTCTCTTGCCACTCTCTCTCTCCCTTCTTCTATTAATGTTACTCTCATTTGAAGAGTCACAATAATGTACCTTGACCCATTTTGTTTCAGGTATTCTTTGTACTGCGGAAGAAACACAGCCAGATTACATTTCTCCATGTGTTCCACCACTCTTTCATGCCCTGGACCTGGTGGTGGGGCGTCACCTTGACCCCTGGTAAGATAAATAGAGCTAAATGACTTGTCCTCGTGGTGTATACATGATTTTTGCCACTGAAGTGTTAATTGAATACATTGTATTAATCTGATACATTATAAACAATGGCTTTACATCTTAAACTCGCTGTGCAATCTCAAATTGAACATGCCCAAAATGAATCTTTTACACTTACTTCGCTCATTAGGAAAAATGCATTATTTCTCTTTTAAGGGGAAAACGGCTTGAGTTAATGCGCCCCCCAGAAGCCCATATTCCTCCCAGCCCGCTGTTTGTTTGAAACACAACTGTGCTCCCAAGTATAGCAGGAGTGATGGAGAACACATGAGCCTGAGTGTATGAGGAATGTGTGCCACTCAGCACTCTGGTGACGGAAGGGCATGTGCTCTTCCCAAGTGTTTAGTACCAAAACTAACAGATGCATCTTTACAAAAACCACAAAGACAATTACAGTCCAGTGTACCCTTTCAACTATGTCCATACAGTTAAATGGCTATAGAGAAATGGGTAATTGGTGTTTATTTGCCTGTCTCTCTAGCTGGGGGAATGGGGTCGTTCCATGCCATGGTGAATGCTACAGTCCATGTTATCATGTACTTCTACTATGGGCTGTCGGCCGCAGGACCTCGCTTCCAGAAATACCTGTGGTGGAAGAAATACATGACTGCAATTCAACTGGTATTCTATTGTGCATGTTCCTCTTTCTTTAAGAAGACTGCTAGTTTAAAGTTTGCATATCATACACTTTCCAACTTTCATTTTGGACAGACCTTTTTTTTTTTCTCCTCTGGTGTCGAACATTAGGTATTAGTTGTGGCTTGATATTTTTTATATCTATCTATCTATCTCTCTATCTCCCTCATTAGGGAGTGGCAGGTTAAATCAGATGCGATTAGTGCAGTTCTTTATTTACTAATTTCAGTCTTTTTATTTGAAGCAGTAACCATAGCCTAGCAGTCAGACTTGTTATTTAGTTAATGAATTCCTCAGTATAACATCTAGTCATTGAGTTATGTACAGTAATTGGTCATCGTGCATGTCAATCAATACCTCTCCTGTCAAGTAGGCAGGTCTTGATAGTTAGCCAAGACTGTCCCAGGCTGTACAAAAGTAAAGGCTGGCTCTGTGAGACTAGGTCCCTTTAATAACAAAAAGTTTGTAAAATAGGCCCAGGGGATCATTTTTATTTTACTTTCTCTACTAAAATGTTTGTTCTTAAAATGTTCTGTTCCCTCTCTAGATCCAGTTTGTGCTGGTGTCTGTTCACATCAGCCAGTACTACTTCATGGAAAAGTGTGACTACCAAGTGCCTGTCTGGATCCACCTCATTTGGATCTATGGGACATTCTTCTTCCTGCTCTTTTCCAATTTCTGGGTGCAGGCTTACATCAAGGGTAAACGTCTCCCTGCCATAGACGACCAACTCAAACAGGGTGGCTTAAGCAATGAAGATATCACTGTAGTGCCCAAGGGCAAGGAACTGCAAAATGGGGTGGCACACCATTACACAAATGGTAAAGTGCTCCCAGGCAAAGTGAAAGAAGTTTGAAGTTGCCATTTTTGTTTTAAAAGTGACAACCTCCTGTGACTGCCACGTTCCAAAAAGCTTGTAAATGTATTTTCTTCAGATGTGTATAATGGATGTATATTTATGCACAGTTCTTGGGATATGGCATATTGGATTTTCCAATACACTTGCCATGTCATTTGTGGAAACTAATGTGAGGCACAAATGCATGAAGTAGTCATAGTACTCAAATCAAGCATTTTTTTTGTGGGGGTGGGGCTGGCTTGACCCTTGTTGCTTGGGAGTATTGCACATGTTCCACTCACTCAAGACTAGCATATGTAAATACAGCTGGTCTTTAAAAAAAGTCTGTTGCTACAGTGTTGTATTTATCTTTTCAAATAAATGGTTTTAGATAAGTCTGCTGTAACTGGGATGTTTTATGTAAATGTTAGTGTTCAGGCATGTTCCTTGTAATGGTGTAAGTAAACAATTCCTAGTCCCACTTCGAGCTGCAACATTTCTTGAAAGTAGTTGGCCCTGCTTATTCAGTTTAGGTCAAGATGAGGAAACTAGACATGTGCAAACCCCTGATTATAACTTCATTAGACGGGTACCCAGTGTTACAAGTAGGAGTTGTGCAATTTGGTGCCACATTGTGTGCTCAAGGTCAGAATAATCTAGTCACATGATTGATTACATGGCAGGTAAGCCCATCACCCATGGCATTTGGTATCTACCTCCCAACTTAATTGCACTCAGTGAGTCACCTTACAAAACCCCATGAAGTTCTTTAGTCAAGTTTATTTGAAGAAAATCCATTGATCATACAATATAAAACTCAAACAGTTGAGGATAAAGTTAAACTGGCTACAATCCTACATTAAAATAACCTATAAACATAGCAAGCAAAAACAGTTATGGGAGATAATTGCTTGTATAAATAATTTCAAGGGCAACATGATCAACTGATTATCTGATTGACTGATGAATGACACTGGTTGTTTTGGCCATCCTCTCCTTGGTTTTCTTTTTAAGAGGGTCCAACTCAAAGCACTTCCAGAGGCGTACAGTCTCATCAGCGGAAAGTGCACCAACAGTAGAGCAGTCTGCACTCAGAGATAAGCCAAGAACCCTGTCCATATGGCCTGAATAATAAAAAAAGCAGACAAATAACCACACAATCTAAAATTGTGTTGAATGTCATCTTTTCCTAATCCAGACCTTACAAAGTAAAAATTCCAATCAGTGTATATTATAGGTATCCTCACCTCGAAGCAATGAGTATTTTTACCCC
>JAODUG010000009.1:1900867-1916961 GCA_027564795.1 Aphredoderus sayanus
CCCATTACTAAAGACAATGTACATTACTACAGATGTAGACAGGTTCTGCATATTTTTTAATCCAGAAAAAAAAAAAAAAAAAAACTATAATCAAGCCTTTAAAAGTGTAGTTACATTTGTTTATATTAGGTCACTCTAAAATTTTGACTAATCTCAATCACTTACCATTGAGCTCAGCAACTTTGCTGAGTGAAGGATACTTCCAGATTACAATATTGTTGTGAGCATATCCATGGCCCGACACCAGCTCCTTGTAGTTTGGTGCAAATAGCAGGGAAGAGACCTGAAGAGGCATAGGAAGCATACACATGCAGTGTCGAGATTACCCAGATTTAACCCCCCACCACAATACATTTAAGAGCATTATATAAAAACCTATGGCAACAGAAATATAGCAGGGGGAGAGCTTTACCTGAGACTGCGTGTCCAGTGAACTGATGCAGGACCCACTGTTAACATTCCAGATGCGGATGAGTCTATCACTTGTTCCACCACCAGTTGCAAGGATATTTGGCTGCCACTCACACCAGGCCAAAGCCTAAGACAAGATGGGTTTTCACCTTTAACAAGCAATGGTGTCACATGTCTACATTACTAGAACAGTCTAGTGTGAACACTGGTTACTTACACTTACTGTGCAAGCTGCAGGACAAGATAATATAAAATGTGCAGACTGTTCAATAGCCAAGACACGTCCAGTAATGTTGAATGTAAAAAGGTATAGCCTACTTATGACCCAGTCATAGCACCCAGCCAAAATCTCACGCTGTATACAGAGATCCCACGCCAAGTCAAACTCCCTGACTTGTTTAAGCAAACAGACCACGTACAGTAACTGACAAATGGCAACTAAAATGTAAACATGCTGCCAACAAAATGCCCTCAAATTCCATGATATAACTCTAATCAAGTTAAATTAAACTCCCATGATTTAACATGTCTGGAATAAGTTTTCAAAAGGGTCATGATATTCCTGAAATTCCATGACACTTTCTGGCTATAGGGGGAGGGGTAGAGAAGATGTAGGCATACAATTGCCTTAGGGGCAAGAGAATGGCACTCGGCACTGAGATGTGACAGGAGTATGCACTCTTGAGTTTCAGACCAAAACAGGGTTTCCAACCACATGGGTAATTCTAGATAAACTGAGGCATGTACATTTGAGTAGAGCTGCTATTACAAACAACAGACCAGCTCTTTACTCTCGCAAGGATCCTGGAGGGGGCGTGGGGAGTGCCCATCCGGTCTACATGGGTTTTGTAGATCTGGAGAAGGCATAAGACCGGGTCCCCAGGGCGACACTGTGGGTGGTGCAGAGGGAGTTATGGGGTGAGGGGTTCCCTTCTTAGGGCTATCCAATCACTGTACGCCCAAAGCGAGAGTTGTGTCCGGATTCTCAGCAGTAGATCATACTGTCTAAGTGGGTGTTTGTCTCTGCCAGGGCTGAGCTTTGTCACCAATTCTGTTTGTGACATTCATGGACAAGATATCAAGGCGTAGTCGTGGTGAGGGTGGCGGGCGTCTCCCTTAGAGAGAAGGTGAAAAGCTCAGCTATACGAGAGGAGCTTAGAGTACAGCCGGTACTCCTTCATGTCGATAGGAGCCAGTTGAGGTGGTTCGGGCATCTGGTAAGGATGCCCCTTGGGCGCCTCCCTAGGGAGGTGTTCCAGGCACGTCCAGCTGGGAGGAGTCCACGGGGAAGACCCAGGACTAGGTGGAGAGATTTTTATCTCCACTCTGGCCTGGGAACGCCTCAGGATCCCCCAGTCAGAGCTGGCTAATGTAGCTCGGGAAAGGGAAGTTTGGGGTTCCCTGCTAGAACTGCTTCCCCCGCGACCCGACTCCGAATAAACAGTTGAGGATGGATGGATGGATGGATGGATGGATGGATGCTATTACACCACTGACCTTTGGCAAAACCCCGCCCACCATAGTTACGGTTGCTACGGCCGTCAAACATTAACATTAAGTAAACACCTGTAAACTGGAAACGCTCAGCATGGAGGGGGAAATTATTTTATTACAATACAATTGCAATACTGTACTAGTCTAGGCTACTGCTATTCCGGTACAGTAAGGATGTTCATTGTTACAGTTTAACTGTTAAACGACAGGAATTGTGACCGATTAATAGTTAAACATTTAATAAAGTGTTGCTACATGGTAAAGATAAAGACACCATCAATCAACTCATGGGGGCTTGTGGGAAGATTGCTAGCAATGTATGGCTACGGTACAGTATAGCGGATAACATACCATCTGAGCTAGCTACTGTGCTAGTATAATCAACAGACCAGACTATAACCCCAAATACCACATTGTTGCCATTTATGTTGGTGGACAAGATATGGTTATGCCGAGGACCATATAGACTAGCGTAGCCGCTCTCTCATAGGCTAATGTATAGCCTGTGTAGTCTACTACATTACAGTAGTAAGGTATAAAATAGCGTCCAGCAGCTACTGTACCAACATCGTTTAAGTATGTAAATAGATTCGTATTTCCCTGGTTGCACAAATGTAAACGATATGTACAGTAGATCATTAGCCTAAGTACTGTAGCCTATGTTACTACAAAGTAGCACGGTCTGCGGTACTGTAACATAACACGCAGCAGACCCAAACAAAGTAGCAAGTTAGTGCAGGAAAATGTATGTTGCGTAGTGGTTCTGTTGTCGGCTTGTCCCTCATTTATATAAAAAAAAAAAAACGACAGTTCTACAAGCATCATATCGTGCCATTACACTGGATATCAGCACGGCTCTGATAACGCACTCGTCCATTCTAAATATAACATTTTAATATGGTCGGTTAATGAGCATCGGCAGGCTAAACAGTCAATTTTCTTTTTCAAAATAATCTAGACAGCAAGTCAAATTAGAAATTAAGGTAGCTTTGGGTAGGGGTAAAAATGACTTCCCTATAAACATTTGGGGTATAGCTGTCATTTACAAATTCCGTATGCACACCGTTTACAGCATTTTTACTTTCTTGATGGAGCTTCCTCACGTAGTGACCGGTTGCCAAGGTATGATTGGACAAGGATCATTTGGGGACCGAATTTTGCAAAAGGTCAATTAGACGTCTGACACTTGCATCAAACTGTAGCTCATTCCTATTTCTGAATGTTGTTGAATTTTTTAGCAATACATCTGTTTAATAATAATAATAATAATAATAATAATAATAATAATAATAATAATAATATTTCTTTGCAGGGTTTAATGCCATAAAACAAAGTAGTCACCTTAACAGCTCCTTGATGTTCACTGAAAGAGCGGACTGACTGGCTCTCATTGCCGATGCTGCCATCATTGATGGACGGCCACAGAAAAACCATGTTGTCATTGCCCCCACTGGCAAGGTACTTCCCATCAGGGGACCATGTCAGACCGCACACCTCCTGAGAGTGACCAGTCAGAGTCTCAATGTGATGTGCTGCCACCCTCACATCATGGTGGTGGATGTGCCCTGATCTGGAGCCACTAATAGGGATAACATATATATTATGGGAGATATATATACACTTATCAAGGTCCACTGTGCAAATGTAAAAATACAAAAATCACAACCAAGTAAATTAGCATTTTGATGTAGCCAATGTAGAGTATAAATATCACATTAAAAAAAGGACACTTCTCACTCATGTTCCAGAGCCCCTCCCCAGATCCCTGAATTGGCAGTGTATTGTAGAACCAACTTGAAGGGCACTTTTAAACTGCTGAAGGGAAGAAGTGCCCCTCCTGGAGCACTACTAAACAATTGCGAGTAATAATTTTGTATTCTGCAAACAAGGAGTGCCCCTTTAACTTTGACCCAAAGACAAGAAAACACGCACTGCAGTTGTACCTGGACAAAATGTGATCATTCCAACTTAAACTGCCAACTCTAGTGGTGTGGCTGGCCATGCTCCGCAAGCGTTTTTGGATATCCACATCATACAACTACAACAAGAAGGGATCATGAAGCGTGAATTTATGTGCAGTGCATTATGGCTCTGAAAGGGATGTTTGACGCAATACTCACATGAACATTGCCGTCATTTGTGCCTATGGCTAAATAACTGCCCTCCTTTGTCCAGGAAACTGAACAGATGTAGTCCTCCTCACGCTCCATTGTCATCAGCCGAACTATTTCTCCTCGTGTGGCATCCCACAGGAACACGCTGTTGTGAAGGGCTACAGCAAGAATGTTCCGACTGCTCCAGTCTAGCAGATTCAAATCTGGAAACGGAGGGGCAAAGACATGGTCACCAAGATAACAAACACATGCCCCTCACTGTAATCACCCATTTGCTTTCACATCATATACAGCTGCAAGAAACTCACAAAAGTCATTTCTTAGATCAGGAGCATCCAAGATCCGGTCAGGAACTGAAGCTATGTACCTTGACCTTTTGTTGGAGGCCGGGGTGGTAACTTGACTGTAGAGAACTTTCAAGTTGTTCTGGTAACCTACAAGTCACAGCATATAGTGGTCAAGCATGTGCCTTCCATGTTGTATAGCAAACCATAGCAACATGCCAAGTATACCTTCTGGAGCATTCAATGGCTTCCCTCCTAGGTGCAAGATCTTTGCCTCTTCAATATCATATCCATTCAGTGTTACAGACCAAGCCTTCTGGTCCTAAAAAATGATTTTAAAAAAAAGTTAATAAATAAAAATAAACTGCTTCAAACAATGCCCAAATATATAATCAACTGCTGGTAATACCACAACATTGCTTGTGTCTATTGGCTCATTCTCCTTGGAAAGCAGGAAGTTTGCAACATCCATCTGTTTGCTGTTTCTGGTTGGAATGAAGCGGTCCCCTCCCACTTTGGATGGAGTACATTTTTTATTTTTACCTGATGAAAAATGGCATGATTAATATTCTGGACGCCCATAGCACTGCCATCGACCAGCCACACTGCTTGCATCTATCGCTACCTGGAGTTTTGCTAGGCGTTTTCGATGTGCTCTGTGATATGTTTGCTGATTTCCCAGGTGAAAGTGCATTTGATGCAGCAGTAGACGAGGTGCTAGCCTTCCTTTGCCAACGCGCTAAAGGTGCATTTGTGATTGGCATGTCCAACTTTAAAATGCCTTGAATGTCGTTTTCAAATCCAAACTGAGCCATGATCGTGTATTGACTTCAAATGAGACCTGCACACAAACATTAATTTTTATTGGTAGAAAGAAACTGCACCTAACCTATTGTAATAGTAAAATAACTAAATACATTGTAGATATTGTTGCAATATACATGACAGTACGTTAGCAGCGAGATCAGCCGCGTTCTAGGCAAAAGTATGCTAATATACTAAATGTAAGCATATTTTCCATAAATATAAAAGCGAAACTATTAAAATTGTAGCCAATGTAAACGACTGTACCAACTTTGATAATAACTAAAACTCGTATTCGTAAGGCTACATAGTTTTAATAACCACTCACCGATTCGTAGACAACCTACTTCTGCGTTTGTCTGAATTTTCAAATGTAGTGACTTTGCCACGCCTGTTTTAAATGCCCGTATGCATCATTCTGATTGGGCTGTTCAAAAATCCGTTGTTGTTGCCGTGCTGCATAGGAGAGCATATGTGTTATGTGATTGGTTCATACATTTCTTTTTGGTTGGAATTGGTTGGGTGAACTTCCGGAATCAAAGAGTGAGACTTTGGTCTAATGCAGCTCCCAAAAAGATGTGTCGCCATCTATAGACAAAACAGGAATGTGGTTTTTCTTGTTTTATATGATTTGTGCCACAGCTTTTATGTTTTTTTTATTTGATACACAACTCATGTTATAAATATAAAAATACAAACATGTAAGGTACATTTTACCTTATTACAAAGATTGGCTATTTGAGCATGTGTCAATTAGGCTTAATTCTAAAATAAAACATGTATCCCTTGCTAAATCCTCTAAATCTCTCTTAGACTATTTTTAAAGACAAGATTGCCTGTCACAAAAATTATTCTAATCTCTTAAATAATCAATTTGTCTTTAAAAATGTCTTTACTTCATTAACAATATTAAATGTGCATTCAATGATGCGCTCTCAAATAACTCCATGCATGGCTGTTGGTCACACACTTCAGTCTGGGGTCAAGTGGCACTTAATGGTGGAGTCAGCAATTGATAGCTAATACACTTTTTGTCAAATTAACAAAGATCTATTCACAGTCTGTTGTGCGTTCTGTGTGCTCACTAATAAAAAAGCTGGTGTTTCTACACAGCCCAGGCTCTTTATATGGGAACACAAACAAAGTGGCACAGACCGCTAACATTTTGGGGCTAAGCTTCTGAAGTAGCTTCAATAGGATTTAAAGAAGAGGTATTTGCTTTGATAAAGATCTAATATCAATATTATTTCTCCAGCACTGTGCTGACCGATTTTAACATTGATGTTAATCTATTAATCTTTACATAGAATGAGATAAAATATATATTGAACATAGATTGCTAGGCCCCTCGGGTAATGGAGTGGTCTGCTAGACCATGCACTGTCAGAGCCAAAGTTTATAATTATTATGTATTATTTTACTGTACATAGCCTACTGCATGTAACCTATATTAAGCTGTCATTGCTTGTCCACCAATATTTATTTATTGTCAGATGGACAAGCATTTCACACAAAAAAATGCATTATCGTTAATAAAGTTTGAATCAGTTTCATCATATATTAGCAAAAACATTTATAACAAGTGGAAAAATATATTAGAAGAAAGTATCATAATTTCACAATGACAGGCGTTTTAGCAGAAATATAATACACATAATTTCAATGTATATATTATATGTATATGTATATATAATTTATTGTTTAAATAAAATATTGAATGATAAAGTGCACGAAGGAATCAAACCACCACTCACAAGTCATTAATGATTTATATTTTTTCTTCAGTAACTGTTGGAAAAGAGTTTATATAATTGAGCTGCTACTTGGTGGCAAATATACGTGTGGAAAATGTGTAGCTATAGTTTGAAACATTAATGGAAAATTTGAATTTTAAGGTCTAATAACCACTACACAGTTGAATAGTACACAATGGAGTTGTCGACTACACCACTTCCTGTTGGAGGCGGAAGCTCTCTCAGTCCGTAATCTTACAATTCTCTGTGCTGTGAAAACTAAATCTGATACTTCTAGACAGCCCTGGCTCTGTAAGGAACACAAACAAAGTGGCAACACTGCTCACAACAACAATGCCCTAGCCTTTGCAATGTGTTTCCAATGTGTTGGGAGGAGCTTCTGGAAGCACCCTATATGGCATTATACTATAAGGGAGATGTATATATATATATATTTTTATTTTATAGTTTTGATTTGAGTTTGAAGTTAGCAAGCATTCACAACAATGATGAATTTACCTTTAAAGAACAATGGAAATAAAAAAATAAACTGAGCCTTCTCATAACCGTACATATTTCCTCTTTCAATAGTGCTCAACTAGTGCTGGCTACTTATAGTGCTAGCACAGGTATCCAGCTAGAAGCATCTATCACGCTATACACATGGAGTGGCAAACATGTTTATTAGACTATAATAGCAATGGCCTATACACCTAAAATGTCAGTATTGTTAATACAATATTTTTATAATAAACTAATAGTAATAAACAAAAGTACTAGAATAGTTTTTGTGTGCTTCATTTCATTCTTAATTGGGTAGAGGTTTGTAAGCATCTAGCAAATTGGTGTCAATATTCTTATCACACCTTTAACCATTTTGAGATAAATGTCTGTAATCTGTGAATGTTCCCTTACAGCCTGTGGGTGCATGCGCACGTGTCTCGACCATTAGGTCTCCACCTGAGTAACTAGAGGAAGGAGAGGGGATGGCTGGAGAGAAAGTCATGTTTTGTAAGTGAGATAGATAATGAAAGATACAGACATACAAAATATGTTTTACTTTGAAAATATTAGGAACCCCCAGTTTGAGAGAGAGAGAGAGAGAGAGAGAGAGAGAGAGAGAGAGAGAGAGAGAGAATTAGCGCCCTCTTGCGTTAAATCTGCTCACCAGATGAGCCGCCTCCGGATTGGCTGGACTGTTGTTAGAAGGAGTGTTTACAGGAAATATGGCTTCCCTCTCTGTTGGTGAGCCTCAAGAAATGGAAGGTTAGTGGATGTGCAACCAATAGATTAAATATGATTGTGTTGCCTACCGGTAGTTTAACTGATAGCATATTCATCTCGACAAAACACCCTCAATATATATACATATATAACCGTATTAGGTGAAAATAAAAGTTCTAGTTGACATTCATCCATGGTTTGCACCGTAACATGCTAACAACACCCCACTTTTGGATATGGACTACATTGCTTATGGGGTTTCTTAATGATTCCTTTTACAAATGTACTAGTTTGTATTGGGTTCAAAGTAATAGTAATACTGTGTAACCACTTATTCTGTGAATAAGACATGAGGTAGCTTCGTTATCATGATGTAGAGCACCGTATAGTTAACTTAGCTTGTAAGCTAGTTTTGGCTTAAGTGATGCTCATACGTTATCCCATTTGCATTGTAACATATGCACATGAAATAAGAAATGGCACATTATATTATACATTCGTTTTTTTCTATTATAACCTTATTTCGAAGACACACTGTATATTGCCTACTTAATGCAGAATTTAAACTGGTTACACGTCAGGTCAGTCATAACAGAGCATTACAGTAGTGTACCCTATGGTAACCTGTAATATATCTTGACTTGACTTTATAGGGGCATCTAGTGCATCCAACATATTGTTAAGTGACATGTGGGTAACGATTTCTCATCTCCAGTGAAATATATCTTTCAACGTGCTTAAAACCCTTTTTCATTGTCCCATGCTAGTCGACCGGAGGGGTGAATCTGAGGAGTCTGGTGATGACGAGACCCGGAGAAAGAGTATCAACGGGGAGGTAGACCCTAATCAGCCCACTGCCACAAGTAAATAAATACCTTTAACCCTCTTGACGACCTCAAAATATAGTCTTGAACCAAGATTATTTGGTTATTTTCATTTTCATTGCTGTGTGTATTTAGTTCTTTATTAATTATTTCTTAATGTATTTGTGTTGTTTAATGTGCCTTTTAACGTTCCTATTGTCCTCGGGTTTCAAACTCACACCTTGTTGTGCCAGCAGTGCACATCACATGTGTGTGTAAAATGTAGAATTAGGTTTAGCGCCTTCTATCTGCCACGAAGCACTAGTGATTTGGGTAATTTTGACCCTGAGGACATCAAAATGGGTTAAGCAAAACACACGGCTGATTATTGTTATAACTTATAACCACCCTTAATATTGGTACCAATGTTCTGCATTTAACAGTAGGTAGGCCTATAGCCCTATGTGGAAATAATTTCATAACCATAACAACCTTTTTACCTTGTACATTTAGCGCCATTTTTTAAATGCTTTTTCGCTGTATCTATCCTAGATTAATGCAGTGGGAAAGTTCAATATTTATTTAAATTCTGGTTTATGTTCTAGTTAAAGAGGAGTCTCCCGTTGATATGGACACCATAACCCTGGACCCAGAGGAAGAGGTAATAAACCTAAGAGCAACAAGATTGGTGTAGGCTTAAATCAACTACAACAAAGCTTGAACAGTCTTAGAAGTGTAGTAGTTTATCAAAGCATTTTAGATGCTGCTTGCTATAATATGTTTTGTGCTACTAGGATGTCGATCTGGTTCACTGTCGTATTGGAAAGATTGAAGGATTGGAGGTGCTACGAAAGGCCAAAGTAAGATAACTTAATCTATTTATTTATTCACTATTGTTAGTGTAAACAGTATTTACTGCTTGTAGGTTGAACATTATTATTATTATTATTATTATTATTATTTTTATTATTATTTTCACTAGACGTTTTATGCCCACATAGAAATATAGTTATTTGGTTTGCATGATGTTGGCAGACATCATGTAATGTGACCCATGTTGCAAGGTTAATAGCAATAAGAAACTAAGTCTACATGAAACATCTCTGCAATTTACTATATTGTTACATGTAATGTAACAATATATTTAAAATGTCAAATTTTCTGTTTTGCAGACACTCTCTTTACGTCAAAATCTGATAAAAAAAATAGAGAACCTTGACAGTCAGCGATCACTGCGGGAATTAGATCTCTATGACAATCAAATCCGCAAGCTGGAGAACCTGCAGAACCTCACAGAATTGGAGTAAGTCAGATGGCTAAAGCTTCCTCATGACTACATTTACCTTATTCCTTCACAAATTTAAAATGATTGGAGAAAAATATGTCTGGTCATATCATGTAACCTATTACATTTCTGTTTGTTCTTGACAGGCAGCTTGATGTTTCCTTTAACATTTTGAGGAAGGTGGAAGGGCTGGAGCAGTTGACCAAACTGAAGAAACTGTTTTTACTTCACAACAAAATCAGCTGCATTTCTAATCTTGACCACCTTACAGGTCTGGATATGTTGGAGCTAGGCTCTAACCGCATTAGGGTAAGCTGAGTTTGTCAAGGTCATCTTTAAATCTGAAAATATAAATAAATGTTTATACACACATTTTATTTCATTAGCAGGTGTTATTATATTAACGTGCTAGTGTTAGCCCTAACCCGGACCCTAACCCATCAAGTTAATAATTAGAGGACTGATTTAAACGTATCAATAAATGTTTCTGTATTGTTAATAGTGCCCTTATACACATGAGGATGTGCATATTTTCATTATTGCTGCAATTGTCATAAATTGGAATAAGTGTGACTAGCAGTGCATATGTAAATATGTACATGTGGGCCTCTGTCTCTTGTGTTTTCAGGTAATTGAGAACTTGGATACACTCACCTCTTTGCAAAGTTTGTTCCTTGGCACAAATAAAATAACTAAACTTCAGCACCTAGAGGGTTTGCATAATCTGACTGTCCTTAGCATTCAGGTACACACACACGCACACAGCTACTGTTCAACACTTATTTATTTTAACGTAGTAGTTTCAATTAGTATTCAATTATAGTATGTGGGATTATTGCTCTTCTTCTAACGACTGAGTTTGCGTTTGTGTTTGTGTTTGTATATAGAGTAACCGCATCACAAAAATTGAAGGTCTGCAGAATCTGGTCAACTTGAGAGAGCTCTATCTCAGCCACAATGGCATTGAAGTCATTGAGGGCTTGGAAAACAATGTGAGTTACTGGATTTCTCTGAAAGAGCTGGATGTCACACTATGTCATCAATCACTTTGCTAGCTGTGCAAAACACAGCAACAATCAACAATGAAAAGCAACAATGAAATAACACTTTTGTATTCCCTTACAGAAAAAGCTCACAACTTTGGACATTGCAGCCAATCGAGTTAAGAAAATGGAAAACATCAGCCATCTGACTGACCTGCAGGAGTTCTGGGTAAGTAAATGTTATGGTGAAACATCACTATAATATTATGTATATAATAATAATCACAATTTATATTTCTAATTTGTATAATAACAATAATATTTTAAAATTATTTTTATCTTGTCTTTTAGATGAATGATAATCAGATAGAAAACTGGTCAGATTTGGATGAGTTAAAAAATGCTACAGGTCTGGAGACTGTCTATTTGGAGAGGAACCCACTACAGAAGGACCCTCAGTATCGTAGAAAGATTATGCTGGCACTACCCAGTGTACGCCAGATTGATGCCACCTTCATCCGCTTTTAAGCCTAAATATTCCACTAAACCCACTCAGCGTTTTACCTTTGTACCCTGCCTGCCATTCTCACAAACGGACCTCATGTATTAATAAGTGGCCTCACAGACACTGGCCTATGCACACACAATCTAAATCATTAATATACAAATACACACTTTTAATTAATCCATGGCTCATGTAATACACACTCAGAAATACATGCAAGCATGTATGCATTAATGCAAATCTAGATCAATGCTGTTGTGTAAAAGCTTTTTAATTTATTAGGCTGCATATGAACTGTGAAAACAAGATATCAAACATGTTTTCCTCATTTAATGTCATTATTTCTTCTTCTTATTGCATGAGGGATACTGAATTGGAGGCTTTGTCCTCGATCCAGTGTTATCCCATTAGCTTTGAAGTTGCACTGCAATGTTATGAGAGAAATATAGACATATGTAGGATTATGTCATGTAATCAGTCCTTATGATAGGATTGGACTGGTTCAAAGTAAGGTGCACAATGGGTACACGCCAGCAGCCTTACATATACATCTAAGTAACACTATATGCTCAGCAAAAAACAACACGTGATGTGGCACAAATTATGCTGTCAGCGGTTTTTTCTAACTGATAATATACTGATAACAGTATATGTGCAGTGAGACAAATGAAAACTGTAGAAAACTGATTTAATTTCGTCCACTGGATGGAGCCAGAGTTAAAGTCTGACGAAATTATGCATTTCAAATGCACAGAACTCTCATTTCTAAAACCAGGGACAACTCAGTCGACCAAATCCCATAGAGCTATTAAGCATGTCAATTCAAAACATGTCACCAAATCAGATGCGTGCCTCTTTGTCAGTAGTTGGCCACAACTGCTTTTGTGTTATTTATCTGCCATGGAGCCTACTTCTGTTTGACAGCAGTGAGAATTAATAAATCTAGACATTTATGTAAAAGTGTATTTTCATGTGAGTAAATCCTTACTTTAGTCAGTGGTACACCACTAGATCAGATCAGGATAAACTTGATAGATTGAAAGACAGTATGAGATAGACCTACAATCGAGACTAATCAGTGTGACCAATCAGCGTCGTACTGTAGCTACGGGCGTGGTTTAGGTGTGACGACAGCGAAAGAGACTCGAAAAAACAAACAGATATGTTCATCCAATCACCTACCAAGTATTTTTTTAAAGTGCCTGCCCATTTCTAAACAATTTGTATGGACGGCACCCCAGATGGTTATGTGTGTCTGGTTAACATTAATTGTAGTTGTACAAAAAGCTTGGCCACAACAATGACATCTGCTTTGAGTAATTTAACTTCCGCAGTCAGTGTTGTATGGTTGTTATATAGTCTATAGGCCTAGGCCTAATTGCTGGACCCAGTTTTTCAGCACACCACACAAATGTATTATTAATATTTAGAGTCTATAGCTATAATGCTTAGTGCAAGTGTACTCTATTCGAAACCTGTATTTAAAGCATGATTGTTTCTGCTTATGTAACGGTAGGCATGCAGGCCAAACTTTTGTGGCACAAAACCATGATATAATCATTTCCAATGTAACATGTTCATATGTTCTTCAAAATATAATAAATAAAAATAATTGTATTCATATATTTACAGTATTCTAGCATATGGCTATTAGAGAGAGAAGCCGCTGTCTTTATGAGATCAAGTTCTTCATGGAGATCAATAAGTGTACTGTATGTGCCCCATGGTTCTTCTGCTGCCTGACAAATTCATAAATAATAAATTAAATATTTTTTTAATTACAGTTAGTGGTCTAGGCTGCCTTTAATTGCACCATGTTCACCACTTAGCTATACAAATTGGGGAAACCACATTTATAGAGCTAGTTAATAAGCGCCCAACTCCAACATGCCTATGTCTCCAGAGGCAAATGTGAACCTAACTGGTAGAATATCTGCCAACTATTTGTATGGTATTTTTACAGATGCATGAGGCGACATCCTAATGATTCAGCAAGGCTCTGTCCCTGATGCACACACACACAACAAGGGTAAATCAATGATTATCCCTTCGAGAAAATGTGTTTACGGTTGTCTTCCAAGAGTTAACTACATCACCCAGAAAACCACTCTAGCACTTCGTGACGAGCCTTGCAGGGAAAGGACGGAAGGACGCACGCGCAACATTTGTGTTGTTGTTTGTGGCGGTAAGATGGCGGCGCTCGGAGATGCATCAGCTCCGGGGGTGAATGGGTTAATACAACAATTCACAGCAATAACAGGTAAATAAAAATATTCTTCGCGTTTGATTCATATACTCGACATTGTGTATCCCCCAGAACATCTCTACCCAAGCACTTAATTTTACTGCGCAATAAATGAAATGGGGTTCAGTCTTGCACTGCCCCCTGTCAATGCTCTCAGGGGCCTTGGAAAAAGAACAGCAGCCAGTCACGGTCGACAAGTAAAATTGTCTGCAGCGTAGCTGGTCAACTTTAAAGTGAAATATTCAGAAAGGGGTTTTTAAAACAACTATGCGAAATGTTACCTGTAACCGTTACTTATTAAGTGGCCTTGTTGTGGGATTTATTCGATTGGGATTTAAGAGTTTTCTCTTCAATCTCGCATGTTTGATTATGTGGAATGGACGTCGGTGTGCAACATTTTCCCCAACGTTCAGCCAGGCTTTCTCTGTAGGCTCCGCCTAATGTTACTGGTGCCTGACTGAAACTGAAACATATTTGCCTTCGTGTGACTTTACTCTTTTCATTAGCGAGCATTCTGTCGTTGTCCAGTTAAAAGTTGCTTACGAGTTTATATACCAGGTTGTCTGCAGAAGTATTTTGGTATTCTCTACTGTACATTTGTTAAATCGAATATTGAGTCAAGCAGGAGTTGCTAATAAGGAAGACATGGAAAGTGAATCGCACATGCGCAGTAAACATGAAAAGTCAGTGATGAAAGGCTATCGTTAACATCGTCTTTAAGACTGATAGTATGCAAGATCTGTTAGATATTTCCTTATGGTGATATTGTTGATACATTATTGTAACTCTAACCATGGTAACAAGTGTTTTATTTATTTATTTGTTTTTGTTTATTTTACCTCAGTGCACATGAGGTAATGGTGATGTGGGTAGTATGAAATAAGTAAATAAAATATCAGTGTTTACATTTAGCGTTCTTGTAACCATTTTTATTTGTGAAGTAATGAACCACTCTAACTGTGCTTATGTTGATATTAGGGGCCACAGAGAGTGTAGGAAAGCACATGTTAGAAGCATGCAACAACAACCTAGAGATGGCAGTGACTATGTTTCTGGATGGAGGTGGCATTGCAGAGGAACCCAGCACTAGTTCTAGTTCGACAGCGGCCTCAAGCAGCAGAGGTCCACCCACAGAGTAAGTAGATGTTTTGCTCCACAAACTAATGTAATTTGTTGATTCATTAAATTCTGATTATTTTGAGTTGTACCATTTATTTTAGTATATTTCAACTTTGTGTCTTTATCACAGGTTACTTTTCCAGTCATAATTTTAGCAATGATAACAGGATGTATGGTTCTTATTTTTTCAGTGATGTACGAGCTCCCATTCCTCAAAAGCAAGACATATTGGTAGAACCAGAACCACTGTTTGGAGGTAAATATGGTTATATGCATTGTATAGTTATATTCATTTTATTATTGCTAGCAATCCCTAAATGACTCCCAAAACCTATATGCAGTGCCAAAGCGACGAAGACCTGCCCGATCTATATTTGATGGCTTTCGGGATTTCCAAACAGAAACAAGTGAGTTCTCTTGGTTTGTGTTTTTGATGTACAATGTACTACTACTTCTTGCATACCAACTCCCAATGAAAACTTGTTGAAAATGTTATACATTTGTTTTGGCGTGTGTTGTTTTACATGCATGAATAAAGTGTCTTTAGCAATGCATATGTATTGCTTGTAGCCTATCTATTCAAGGGTGCCTAACCTATTCAGAATACACAATGTTGATCCTGTTGAAATTATTCAACATTTCCTGAATTCCTAATTCATGGACAATAGTTAATCAAAAAAGTTCCTGCAGTGGAAAAGGACCATAACAGTGGCTCCTGAATTAACTAAGCATGCATATCTTTTTCCAGTCCGCCAGGAACAGGAGCTGCGTAATGGTAGCACGGTGGACAAGAAATTGAGCACCCTGGCCGACCTTTTCCGTCCCCCCATTGAGCTCATGCACAAAGGCAGCTTTGAGACGGTGAGGAGTTCCTTACTAGACCCTTAATGGATCAAATCCCTATTCACTCAATGCTTGATCTGAAATCCCAACCTTTCAGTGATTATGGTCTCAGTTTACTTTCATTAAAACATTTTCTTTTAAGAAAAAAAAAAAAAAATAAAGGAGTGGCAGGTGGTTCCCCTATTTAAAAAGGGGGACCAGAGAGTGTGTGCCAATTATAGGGGTATCACACTTCTCAGCCTCCCTG
>JAODUG010000009.1:1935236-1952869 GCA_027564795.1 Aphredoderus sayanus
TGCTGCGATGTTTGGGAAGTTTCTGGGCTTTATAAAGTTTATAATAATAGCCTATATGCTACTGACTGAATTAGCCTGTGACTATAATCATTTCATTATTGAACTCATTTGCGTTGGCCTACACATTCCACAGAGCTTCTTGTCTTCCATATAGCCATAACATTTTCTTCCAACAGTTGATGTCTGTTATCTGAACGTGATCTGTTCAGACTCTATAGAACCAGCAACCAAATGCTACCTTGGCAAATGTATGTTGTAGGAATATTTTTAAATATCAAAAATGCACGAATTACCGTTGGCTCGTTGGTCTAGGGGTATGATTCTCGCTTAGGGTGCGAGAGGTCCCGGGTTCAAATCCCGGACGAGCCCTCTTTTCGTATTTGTTTTCTACGTCCAACATGGCTATTGCTTTAGGAAAGTTTCAAAATGTCTATATTGCTTTGGCACAAAATACTTATTGAATAAGTAAATCTAACGTAATTCAAAAAAATAAATCACAATTACTAGGCTAACCAACAAACGTAATATACCAATTTATAACTTTTGACGTCAATGTCAAAGAACGTAGTAGATTAAAGTATTGTGTTAGATTGTAAAATGAAGTAGTCAAAGCAATATGTGAAGATACTGAAAAAACTGACCCCGACGTGATTTGAACACGCAACCTTCTGATCTGGAGTCAGACGCGCTACCGTTGCGCCACGAGGTCGGTATGCATTTTCTTATAAATCATTAGTCATCATCTCTTCACTTGCACCAACATAGGCTACTAATCTTGAATACACACAAATCCAAACATTGCACACACACGAAAAACGAAATGCCTCATATTGTGCAAGATTAAACACAGCATTCACAGTATCATATGCTAAATTTAAAAATCAAGATTAGAGAGCACTTCTTTTCATAGTAGTAGGGCTAGGTCTAAATTTTTCTAGCTACCATGTCTAAAGGTATTATGTCTTACTTTTGTCCCTATGCAATGAGTGAACGTAATCTGCTGAGAGGGCTGGAAATGTACACAGTAGTATTAAACCAATGCATATGATAATTGGTGTAATTACTGTAATACAGTGTTGTACAGCAAACAAGTAAGAAAACAAAACCATTTGGACATTTGTGCAGAAACCATCACTATATACATCACCATGTTTTATCCTGCTAAACAGCTGGGGAATAATTGCATTGGGTGGCAACCTGAGTCCAACCTCTTAATAGAGGCCTATGTGCCCACATGCTTCCTCCATCGCCTGAATAAGTTGGCTGACCATACACTTCACAGTGTAGAGAGGTTTTAAGGTTTAGGGCTTTTGTTTTGTTACATCACTGACTTAAAGACACAACATTATAGATATATATTTTTATTTTTATTATTTTATTTTTTTTTCAATAAAAACCTGGAAAAACGAGGTGTTCTAAAACTTTTAACCAGTTGTGTATGTATATATATATATTAAAACTTTTAACCAGTAGTGTATGTATGAATACATGTATGTATGAATTTATTGAAATCCATGCAGTTCAATGTGCCACTGTACTCTGAAATGAAAGAATAGATCCAATGAACATTTTAAGTTAAAGAAATCATGGAATCACTTTATGAGTCAAACCTAAAGTTGCCACCTTGGGCAAAACAGCTTGTGGTATTCTTTCTACAATGGAAATCAAATCAAATCATCTTAAAGTGGTTCCCAGCTGTGTTGCCATAAATGTGTAGTACTTGTTGGTTGCTTTGCTTTCACTCTTCTGTCCAATTCATCCCAAACCATCTCAATGGGGTTTAAGTCTAGTGAGGGTTTTTAAGCTTACCATCTTGTTCTTTTTCCATAAGATAGTACTGGCATAGCTTGGACTTTATCATTATTGGGTCATTATCTTGCTATAGGATGAACCCCTGAAAATCTAGGCGCATAACAGAGTGTATTGCATGGCGCTGCAGAATGCTGTGGTAGCCGTTTTTGTTCAGGGTGCCTCTCACTTTACAATTCACGACCCTGGAACCAACAAAACAGCCTATACCATCACGCTTCCTCCTCTATGTTTGGCAGTTGATGTCACACACTGAGTAACCCTCCTTTCTGCATATTCAACAGCGTACAAAAATCCTGCGTGATCGAAGATTTCAAAGTTTTATTCATCATTTTCTTATTTTGACGTCTTAGCAATGGCTTTCTTGCTGTCAGACCTGCAGCTCAGTCTTCTCTTTACAGTTGACACTGAGACTTGCTTATTATGACCTCTATTAAGCTGTGCTTGAAGCAGTTGTCCTGTGAGCTGCCAATCACACAATAAGACAAATAGGATCCAAACCAAATAAAAACTCAAGCAGATTTAAAAGCCAACGAGTAAAAGGGTGTTGACATTACGTGATTGCTCATTACAAGTAGAACACAGGGAAGTTGGACAACCGTTCAATTTGTTGCAATGTTATGAAATATACCACCACTAACTCATCACTGCTAAATATTGCTTGAGCATAGTGTAGCCTAACCCATTACACTATTATGACCACAAGGGGGCACACAAAAACCGTATCTGTTGAGTAAACAATATACTCATGTAGTGCAGTTCAGTGGTTAATAATCATGCTTGGTTGTACTTTTCCCCTCCTCTTTTACTGCACCATACTGTATGTTGTTGACTCAATGCTGAATAAATAGTATAGTGTATAGTATTGGTGTATATATCCCAGACAGGTCTTAGGTTCAAGACCTGGAGATGGTCTGTAAGCATCTTTTAGCAATATTATGTTCATATACAGTATGTATTCAGGTGTAAGTACACACATTTTCTCTAGCAAACCAGCCTGGAATAGGGTCAATTGTGTAGTTTATCAACCTACCGGTAATATAGCTCAGGGAGCATGCTGACAACGTTCTGTAGTCAGGCCAAATGACCAAATGGTAGTCTTTGAAAAGGTCAAAGAGTACCTGCTACAACACTATAATACATCTGGTGTACTCAAAGATCCAAGTTGGTGGTTATACATGCAGTCTTCAAACCCCATCCATGACCTGCCTGATCTGTACACTCTCTTTAGAAGCTAAATGTATAATCTAATGTTTAGGTGTGATATTCCTGGACTATTCAGAACTATACATATTTTTATGCCAGGTGGCAGATTGGGCTACAATAACAGAATACTGCCACATTTTAATGAATTGACTTTTCCATATTTTACTTTTAATATAATTTTAAGAGATTCACCATAATAGTTTGACAGAGAGGAAGACCATTGCATAGTGTTGAAGGTCAAAGACAGTAGAGTATACTGTATATTCTGGCCTCTGCAAATAATACAGATCTGGATATGAACGATGATTTAGATTCTATTCCAACTCATGTTTCACAAACATGAAAGTGAGTTATCATGGGCTTACCATGAATGATTGAAATGGCCTAGTCAGCTTTATTCAGCAACAGGGTAACTCCTTATAGCGTTCACACAGAAGGCTAATTGCTACATCTCAGTTCCGATGTGATCGGGCCTTTCACAGAGGGTGACATTGATGGACTTTCACCTCATCTCTAAGACTGCTTTGGCGGCACAAGAAGATAATTAATATGACGGAATGAAAGAAGTGTACCACGTAAAGTATTACTGTTTCCACATTACCCAGTAACTTCACTTGTTGCCCTACTCGCTGGTGTTAATCCCGCTTACCCGCTTTATGCTCTGTTGCCATGGATATCATATTCCCATGGCAACTGCAGGCCTTTGTGGATGGCCTCGAGCCCCTACAGCAACAGAGGACTCTCTTTCTTCACACAAGAATATGGCACAACGAGTGCTCTCTTGTGCACGCACGTTATCTCACTCCCCTCTCTGCAGTTCTGTCAACACATGTCATTATTCACTGACACCGATTACAGACGCTGACGCTGATTGTTATTCAGCATATTGCTGTTTAGCCCTGACACAAAGTTAAGGGAATTGTCTACCCATCTGATACCCTGGCCAGATTTAACACACGCGTGGTGCTGTCATCTGAGAGTCCGTACAACAAGTCATTTACATTTCGCTTGCAGTAGAAACCGGATCTCCCCCGTCTTTAAAGATGCATGAGAAGTCTTGGAGTGAGACTTATGATGGAGGCGCCGGTAGAGAAAGTGTTTCTCTTGTAAGTGAGAGCGGGAGCAGTGAGGGGCCACACTTGAGCCGCTAGCACAGAAAGCCGCTTGTAGCTTTGTGGTCCCAGGTGAAAGTAGCCGGCCTGTCTATAAAAGCATTAGGGCAGGTGGGGAGGCCTCCACCTGCTGGATGAACCCAGTCAGCATCGGGGAGTACCACGGGCTACGCGTGGGCTCGGCCCTGCTCAGCATTGTGGCAGGCTGCATCATTATCGGGGTGTCTAGGGAGTGTGATGCTGATGCGGTGGGGGGCATCTTCTTGGGCGCAGGGGCACTGGGTGAGTGTCTGTGTAAAGCACAGTTGGATGGCTTCGTTTCAGTGTTGCTTAGTGTAAATACCATGCTTTGGTGAGGTCGCTGTGCCATACACTGTCTTTTCTCTGGATATTTGTGAATAGCGGTTAAAGGTTGGTCGTCACTGCTCCTTTCATTCAAGAAAATGTGTCACATGATCATTTGATCCAACAATGTAACTTCATCTGATGGCTTCAGTGAACAGTCTGAGGACCATGAATATTCTATTACCAGTGGAGAAGGTTTGTTATAGTCCTATGTTAAAGAGCAGTGGCTTTTGATTTTTAATCAAGATAACAAAATGCTAGTGTGCTTTTCAGTGTGAGGGGTATAGTCAGTTTATACTCTATTCATTTTACTTTGTATTAAGATTAATGTTGCTTTAATTGAACACTGACTATCAGCTGCTTTGCTCATGAGCTGTTAGGCTTGCATCAACACTCTGCCTGACTAATGGTTCTGTGAAATGTGTTCTTGCCAAGGTCTTTTCACTCTTCTGCCGTTTCATGACATTTTAAGGCATGTGTCATAGCCACCCTCAGGACCTGTGTTTAATGCCAACTCCAAATGGCTTTTTGCTATAATGGAAATAACTGTTGTATTGGATGGAAAGTTATCTATAACTGGACCATAAGAAGTATTATAAGAATTAGGCCTTTGTCATGAAAATATGACAAAGGGAAGTGAATTTATCTATCTGCACCAAAGTAATCAACCGTTTGGAAACACAAATCTGGAATATCATTCTCACTGGGGGTGTGTGGGTATTAAACACTACGGTAGTCAACATGTTTATTAAAAACACTTCCAGGTAGCAGCTGGTCCAAAACATGCAATACATGCAAGCAGAGAGACGAGCATTCAGCTCTGTTTTCGACGGCACCCAAGGGAAATTTAGTATAATGTTTAATGAGATTTGTCTTGTATCTACCCAGTACACTGACGCTTTCTCCCCTTCTTTTAATGACTTGGTGCCTGAGTAGATCTTAACTGCCATTTACAATAGCTTGACACAAGCTATTCAAAAATGGCCCATCCAATCAATCAACTGCCCGTTATTACTGTAGACGGGTTAGGTTGAAGAAAATAAGCAGAAATAGAAAAGGTAGAGACAAAACCAGTATATTATTAAACACAATAACTATTCTTTTGTGTTTCAGGTCTGCTCATATCTATCTATCCCTTCATAAAAGCCTGGCTTAACATCAACAACATTCTTCCAAACCTGGGTAAAATGTGTTGTTTTATTCAAATTATATTATTTCCATAGCATTTATATGTTATATAAGATTCATATATCAATATTTAAAAACAATGTAGAATATGTACATGTGTAGTGTGGTTGGTAAAAATGCATATGTCAGCAAGTGAGCAAAAGCATTTTTTCTCTCCTTGAAATTACTTAGCTGAGGATGGATTACTTTTACTTTAAGTTGAAATGATGATTGGACAAATAACTCGCACATGTACCTGCCCAATTTACTGTAGTGTGTTATAAAGGTTGTACACTGTAAGTTATTTGCTCTGCTCTGCCACGTTTGACCAACAAATGCACATTACCTCTTTTTACAATTAAAAGCATTAAAGACATTAAAGGCATATATCCTATCCATTGCACTAAATAGTTAACGTTTCTATTCCTGCCACAGGGAACTTCAGGGTACACCCTATGCCTGCCATTCCTACACTGGAACAACCTGTAGAGACACTCAAACGTGAAGGTGAAGGTTTTATTATATACACATAAATAAATACTTAAAAAACGGGGTGTTTAATGATTAAAAAAGTGAAATTGATAATCACTCAGATGATCAAAAAATCACATTTTGGAGGGCAAAACATTGTGAGACCATCCCTGTCTTGCAAGCTTTTTTGACTTTGCAGCAATATCGATCTGAACAACTTAAATTGAGCTTTAGTCAAACCAGTCAGTGTTGTACTGGGAACTATGGGTGTAGTTTATGTAAATCACATGTAAAATGCCTGCCCTTTCCTAACCAGTTTCAATGGCATCCCAGATGGTACTGTGTAAGAAACTATCTGGCACATCAGGTTACAAAACAAGGGCTTGACAGTTACAGTAATAAAGATCTGACTGATTTAATTTTTAAATCTAATATCAAAATTATACTCACTCATTTGGACATGAGAAAATTGGAAATGATCATATCTCGTCTGCTACAGCCACTTTGTGCCTGTGACAAATTTTGTGTCTTTTCTGACATATAATAATAATAATAATAATAATAATAATAATAATAATAATAATAATAATAATAATAATAAATTACATTTTAATAGTGCCTTCCATGGGACCCAAGGATGCTTTACACCAAAAAATAAAAATAGAAATAAAAAAGAGTATAGGTGAAGAGATGGGTTTTGAGTAGAGTTTTAAAAGTGTCCTGAGAAGGAGCACTTTGGAGCTCTGTGGGGATGGAGTTCCATAGGGTGGGGGCTGCGACGCTAAAAGCTCTGTCCCAAAATGTCCGGAGTCTGGTGTGGGGGACAAACAGCAAGCCCCTGTCGGTGGACCGCAGGTTTTGTAAAGCGGTGTAGGGGTGGAGAAGGTCCAGTAGGTACCGGGGTTCAGTAGCACGGAAAGATTTCGTAGGAATTTGACTGGAAGCCAGTGAAGCTGAGTGAGGATTGGTGATGTGCTGCCACGGCCTAGTGTGAGTGAGAACTCTGGCACATATTGCAGCCTGTCCAAAACCTTGCTGGGTACCCCATACAGGACACCATTGCAGTAGTGAAAGCGGGAGGTGATGAAGGTGTGGACGAGTGACTCTGCCACAGAGTCTGAGGGTGAAGGTCTAAGTCTGGAGATGTTTTTGAGGTGGTAGAAGGCAGACTAATAGTCTGGAGCTATACATAAGTGGATAAATAAAAGAAGAGGGATTGCAACTAAGCAAGCTGTTGGTGCCTTCTTGATACCAGCACTTTGCCAAAAGTCATAGACTTTCCACATTATGTTAAATTTTGAAATGAGTGTGAACCGTATTTTTCTCCTACTGTCTCATTAGGGACTCTGAATCCAGAATTTGTCAAGAGTCGAATGGGAACCTTTGTGGACAGCGGCCCAGCAGCAGAAGCTAACCCAGATGAGGGGTAAGAAAAACACACAGACAAACAAACACGCACACACACTTGATCAAATATGAGTTCTCATTATGGCAATAGTGGACGATACCCTCAAGGGTTATGATGACCTGGTAACCAGACACGTTGCCTTTTTATAAAGTAATGTTTGTGTGGCACACATTTGATTTCACCTGCTTTCTTTCATTTTGGCCTGAGATGGTCTATTTTAAGGTTATGGTAGGGTCCAGTTGTTATTACAGTAACACACTGCTCATGTTTGCTGACCTGATAACTTTTTTTAATGCTAGTAGAGGATGAGATTTCACAACATGTTGTGTATTCTCTGTATTGTGTATTGTAAAATTGTAATACATTGATTATTTACTTAATATTACAGACATGATTCACATTTTGCTGAATCCTAATAAAAAAACACATGTTGTCTAACAATTACATTTCTCCATTTTGAGGAACTGATCCAAACCACCGAAAGTTATATCTGCTTCACAGTGTCAGGTTGTAGTTAATGACAGGAACATGATTATGTATTACAGACATTGTTTCACTAAAAAACGTCCAATTCTCTTTGCTTCAGCCATCTGAAAGAACGACTTGACTTTTCAAGATTAATCAGCACAAGCCAGCCCTTGCTTTTCATAATTAAATAGTTACACTGGGCATTGTTGCTATGACAACCTAGATCCCAGCTAGGTTTCATTCATGTCTGACTTCATCATTCATCAACCGTGCCATTCCATACATGACTAATGTGGTTCGGCATACACAGAGAACTACAATCATTTGAAGAAAACTGTTTCATTTTATATCTAATGCAAAATAGGCCCAACTAGATGGTAGATGTTTCTACTACACCCTCAGAGGGATTTCACTGCTACCATTTGCTGTTTTATGGCTGTTACTTGAAATAAGACAACAGAACACCATCCACCAACTATTGGAGAATTAATGGAGCAAACTAAAATAAAAGTAACTTATTTAAACTGACTGAACTATTAACATAACTATTTTCCTCAACATTTCAGATTAGATTTATATTAAAGATGCCATAATCAATTTCTTAGACCTAAGAAATATAGGAACGTCTACACTCTTGATACAATAATGAGCTACTGTAACTGTTGCATCTATACCACTAGATGGCGGTATAAAGTCTAAGAAATGCTTAGAGCTAAACCTGAGGGGCTAAATGTCAATCAATCTGGAGAAAGTTGTTGATATTTAAACTCAATAAAAAAACACCTCTCCCTTGCCATATACAGCAGGGTGCTCCATCAGAAGCTCTGCCACACACATTGGAAATGCATTGCCATGGCTAGGATATTGTTGTGTGGTGTGGTCTGCAACCACTGCATTCCTATTTACAGAGCCAGGACAGGAATAAGCTATTTTTCAGCACGCACATAGAATGGGCAGCTAGCGAACTACAGTATGAGTAGACATTCACTTAATTTGACAAAAAGTGTAATAGCTTACACTCTCTGACTCTACCTTTAAAGGTACTCTGTTCAGGATTTTAATATATGTCACTGTTCCCACTGTTCCTATAACGACGGTTGTAAGACAGCCATTTTGAGGGTCAAATTTATTTTTACTTTTATTGACTTGGTATTTGGTGAAGCTGCCTCGTTGTAATTTCTTACTTCTAACAAAAAACTGAGAAATGCCTAAGAGGTTATGTGACGGGATGTACTACCAAGGTAAATATTCCATAACGTTTTCATAAGCTGGCAAACTGAAAAACCCCACCTTTCAGGAGACAAAATTGGTTCAGGCAATAAGAAACAATATAGGCATTAATAACAATATGAATACTGTAGAATACTGAATACAGGGTGCTAAAACATACTTTCATATATAGCTAGGCCAAATGTATGGGTTATTTTCCTTGTAGGTAGTGCATCCTGTCACACAGCTTTTAAGCATGTTTCCATTTCTTGTTATCAGACTAAAGTGACAAGGAGGCACCTACATGCTATACAAAGTCAATAGAAATCTACATTTATTTGACCCCAAATGGTGATGATTACAAAACCACATACAGTAAACGATGACATCAGCTCAGAACACTCAATGGCATATTTTAAACATTGATAGCAACAAACAAGCATTGTCTATTTGGGTTTTAACCCGATTCCAATTGGAATATTAGTGTGTGTTGTAATCTGTTCTACTTTGTTCTTTGTTTTCATGTCCATCGGCCACACATGGATGTGTTTTGATCTGAGATGCTGGTTCTGTAGTGTGACATCTGGTGGCAGAAAGTCATATAAACTGACTTTAAATAGCAGATTTTTTATCATGTGATGTACACAAGAGAATGCAGACTCTTTCCTTTGTTGCAGGACATCTTCAGTCATACCAGACATTTTGTCAAAAGGGAAATTTAAGCAGGCTACTTCGGATCAAGATCCACAAAAGCTAACCTGACTGAGCATATAATTAATTTAATATTAAATTATGAGTCATATAGTAATACTAGCCTACTAGCCTATACAATGTAAGACATACATGACATTGCCATTAATTGGATTACTGATTTCAATGTCATTTATTATTCTGTATTTGTCTAATAAAGATAAAATAAAATAAAAGTGCCTTAAAATTCTGTAATCGATAATTTGATGTATTATTACTATGCATTTTATCTAATCTCACTATCTACTCAACCATTATCAGTAAATAATACAACCACACATTAATACACCAATTTATGGCTACTGTATATTTCTTGCATTTGCCAAAGAAATGTGTGCAGGGCACGCAACACAGATGCAAACAGATACCAAGCATCTGTATCTGTGCTCAGATAGAGCATAATGCATTGCTATTTGACGAGGGCACTTGTAGACTGTCTGTAGCATGGGCATTAGTGTGAGGGTGTGTGTAGGCTACAGTGTGGCATGGCGTGTGTGGCTGAATAATGCAGTGCCGTGTTGCGTTGAGAGGTCGCAGGGGACCGTGAAGAGACAGTGTCAAATAAAGTTCCCAGTCATATAACATGTTGCATGTTAAGTTTAAAATGCCAGTGATTACTGTAGGCCTACATATGTTCTGTGTAACACTATTGATGCTGACAGTTTCATCAATCACAATTATTAGCAAAAGAACAAGTCTATTTTAAATATAGCCTATCCGTACCATTTTATATTTAATAATATGCTCTTTCTTTGGGGTGATGTCTACCCTACAGCCTTTTCAATGTCACCTAATTCTGGGTCCACTCCAGAAACAAACAACTAAATATGTAAAATATGTAGGCGGCTATATTCTGTCATTTGTCATTTTAACAAAAATATATTTTCAGTCTGTGTAGAATATTGTTTAATTATGAATTTCTGAATTAGGTTAGCGACAAGTAGCCTAAATAAAAGTGACATAATAGCCTCCAACTGTTTTTCTATCTTTATTGCTGCGCATCCCTTTGCCATAGCTAACCACTTCTACCAACCCTCCCCCTCAGGTTCAATGCATGGGTTCAGCGTGCGCTTTGCAAAGGCAGTAAGATTGTAGCGTACGGTGATTAGCCTGTGTGTAGCTTCGGGAGAGATGACGCTCGTATTTAATCGTCCACGGTACTGAGAAGGGGGAAGATACAATATTATGTGCGACACGTTATGATATATGAAGATTTGTAAATACCTACAAAAGCAATAACCGTCCCAGTGGCTCGACCTATTTTCAGCTGGACTTTGATGCCATGTGGAATAACCTTCCAGGTGTTGCATTTTTCGCGGTCCACATCAGCCCACAGCAGGCAACACCGACAGAGAACTCTGTTGCATCTATAAATCAGTAGCTACAGCATTGCCACATCATCACAAGTGATCCTTTTTTGCGGAATTATTTTTGGTTCAGTCGCTGAAACGGTGTCATGACTTCATACCCTTAAAAATCTACAGAAACATTATGGAAATCGTTCCTTTGCTATTGATCTGTCATTTTGATGTCTATGTAGAATGGGATTCGGGGTTCCAACAGTGTTCAAGTAGTGATGAAATCTGCGTAAAAGGGTAAGAACAATATTTAATTTTAACTATGGTCTGTCTTACATCGTTTTGTAATGTTTTACGTGCTCTACGTAGGCTATGTTTGTTGACATACAGGTAAATATGTCAAACTTGATAATGTATGCATATGGTAACCGTGTTTGCTGAATTGGGCCTTTAGTAAAATGTTAATTTGTAGACTACTGGACATTTGTGTATAAAATACATTTAATCATACATTTAAAATACAATAGTCAGAGATGTTATGCCCGTGTAGTTGTTTTTATCAAAGAGGCAGACAGTGCCATTATAATAATATACTGGCAGTATGTTTTCAAGGAGCTTGTATAGACTTGGCTGTGTAGCCTGTATTTTGTTGAATGTAACTCAGTTCTCTTTGGTGAAAAGGAGTTCAATATATCATTAGATCTCATGTTACATAACTTCCTATGCCTATAGCCTATGTGAGCAAAGATATTCAATAATGTGTTAATTAAATGCTTTGTAGGCTAGACTGGAAGATTACTTTGGGTAATATATTTCCGCAGCATAGACATAGGCCGGCTAGGCTACTGCTTTACCATTGTTAAAGTAGGCTATAGTTATTTTACAGTTTCCATTCAAACTTACTGCATAGTTAAATTTCAAGAGCGTTATGTACATTTGTTTTGCATATTTTGTTTTGCATTTTTCCATAAGAACTAATATTGCATTTTGAGAAACTGACTACATTCTGAAATGTAATATTCTGCTTTTGTTCAGCCATCTAAAATAAACAGTTGCTGTTGCTTTTTTGTTTTTATTGTCTTTTTCAGATAAAGACATTTTTACAGTTTTATCATTCTCATGGGGAATTATCTTAGCTGAAATCCCCTAAGGAAACCAGAGTGCCAGAGAGACCAGCGAGCATTGTGGGTCTGAGGTGAAGACATGGTCATCAGTGATAGAAACCCCAACACCCCTTTGCCTAAGAATGAAGCCACGAAAACGAAGAGGAGAAAGTCTCGGCCTCACGGCATGCCCTCCCCTGCGCTGTGTTGTGCCTGTGGCCTGTGCATCATGCTGGCAGGCATCAACATCACCCTGGTGGGAGCCTTCGCCTTCAGCACCCTGGTGCCTTCTGCCAACCCTCCTATTATCATTGGACCTATTCTGCTGCTAGTGGCCTTCTCCTTTTTCGGGGCTTGCTGTGTTTGCAGTCGCCTTCCGCCCGCGCAAGGCTCCCGTGGGTCCAAGGCGGGCGGCAGGGGCTCGGGCTTGATGGGGCAGGGCGGTATGGCGGGAGGTGCCGCCTTCGAGATAGAGACCAGCGAGCACACGCTGCAGGACACCACCGCCGTGCAGCTCAGCCCCACGTCCTCCCCCGGCTCGTCCAGGGCGTCCAGCTCCGGCGGCGGGGAGGCTCAGCCCGGCGGAGCCCCCTCCGGTGGAGCCCCACCGGGGCCCTGCAAGCTCTTCACCACAGAAACCAACGGTCCGTCTTCGGTCTCCGCCGCCGCCGCCGCCTTCTTCTCGGCCTCCACGTCAACAGGGGGCGAGGTGAGGCTCAACCTGCCGCGCGAGGAAGTCGTCACCTAGCAAAGGCAAACGCACAGAGCAATCTGTAGGAAACGTTCTTCCTTGGCTGGAGGTTTTTAAGCTCCATGTATGTGTTTGGTCTGTTGCATTGTGCCATTTTATCCACCTCCTTATTGTTCTCAACAGTGTTCCTTTGATGTTGCTGCTGTGGAGCCGAGCGCTAATTAGCTTGCAAATGTGATCTACCGTTATTTATGTTTATTTTTTGTTCCTACCTCTTATGAATTGTTATACTACTCTGTTTTTAAATGGGTGTTATGGCCCATGTAGGTAGATTAACCGGTGGATTTAACTATGAGAAAAGTGAAAAGAGACTACAACCCTTTTTCATATCTGTAACATTCACTGTAATGGCTAGTGCCATTCTGACAGGTATAAATGCTGTGCCAACTCAATTCTTACTGGGCCGAGTTGCAGTTGGGCCAAATGCAGTTGAAAGCTGTTGATTTGTTTTCTGATAATGCTTTTGGTTTAGGTGTGAAAGTGCCATTGATGTAAATCAGACAGGAGGCAAATGCTCTGTGAGTGTGTGTGCCATGTGCAGTTGTTTTTGGTGTAAGATAATGATTACTGGGGTATCAAAGCAATATTTCCTCAGCTGACATGACAAGACTATGTTCAAAATGTTTGGCATTTAAAGTTCCTTTTCATTTTATAGGAACTAGTTATCAGTGCTGAAAATTCTTTACTTCTTTGAAGTACACCCCCAATGACTTTGTAATGAATGAAAGTAGGCTGTAGTGTGTTATTGAAGACTTGGCTTGGCTTAAGTACATTGTGAAGACATTTTTAATGAATTGTGTGTATTATATTATGTATTTACCTGTGTGTACAGTATGTGTATGATCCTGGCATCGTCACTGTGGTTTAATAAGGCCTTTATGAAATCATCTATTCAATATTTCACTGTGACTATTATGTTTCTGCACCCTTGCTAGAAATAATGATTTACAAATGTAAATTTCCAGTCCTAAGGCATACAAAATGCTATTGCTATTGTATGGTGGGTTATCATACGATAGTATGGACTTTACAGTAATAACTTTTCATTGAAATGCAGTTTGATGATACTGTTCATAGGATATTAGATATGTCGTTATTTTATAATGAAGCTCCAGTATTTTCAATATGACTCCCACCATATCCATCTAAGCTACATTGAATTTCTGTGTTTGCATGTTGTGTATCTCAATATTACCATGTTGATGTGATGTCCTGTATCATATATGTACCTGAATGGCGCATAAAACACTGTCTCTTAGTTTCCATGTTTAAAATGGCATGCCAGTGAACCTTTCATCCTTATTTGAAAATGTGTTTGGGTGCCGAAGTACATTGTTTATCATTATATTCAACCTCCACAAGACACAGAGGTTGTGCAGAGCCAAGACGTGATGTAGCTACCCAGATTCTGTTGAAAACATGCATAGTACAGTATTGATTCAGCTTTACTGTGATATATCTTTATCGATTGGCCAATAAAATACATTTTATCCTTTTTATATGATGTTGCCTTAGACTGAGATATCAGGATTAAACTAATGAGGGCTATATAGTGGCATCTTCTGTTGTACATTGTTTGGAATGCTCCATCTACAGTAGGAATGATTTAGTGTACTACCACCATCATAGGCTTTAAAATAGAACACTGAATTGATTATGCAAACTGTTTACATTTCCAGTCTCACAGTCCTCAAATTGAACTGGAGAGGCTGTGCATTGGTTAAATGCTAGTAGACAAATATATGATTTGCAAATTCATGTTCATTTTAGTGATGTGAGATACAGTCAATTTCATTATCATTCACTTTTGTAAAAAATGTGACCACCACTAACCCATTTCAAATTTTATTATATTATATGACAGATTTATCAGAGATGCAACATTATGATGTAAGCTACTAACACTGTCCTTGCATTTTAATGCAAAGAGAATTTCCTACATCCTTTAAAAAGTGCTAAATATTTTTGGGGAAATTATTTATTTTATTTATTGTATGTAACAGTTCCAACTGTAAGTATTTTAAAAGATCAATAAAATGGCTCTTACAATTTAAAATGTTGCTCTAAATATTGGAGAAGTGTATTTTTCTCTACATTACATTTGATCTAAGTATAATAAATGTAAACATCCTTCTAAATTTGTTTTCACCTGCATATTCAAATATCAGTGTGGTCTAGAGGGAATAATGTGTCTGGGCAAGAACTACTTCAAACAAATCTTGGTGTGAGAGAGATTATTTAGTAGCTATGCCTCAGTATTATACTGTACTCTATTAGAATCTGTATCAATTTTCCCCTGGATAACAGGTCAACTGTTATCTGCTATAGCAGAAGTTTTAAGAGAACATTAATTGTTGTCATTGTTGAAATGCTATGTATACACATATCTCTACCTTCTGCACTTTCAGCCTCTTCCTAGTTTTAAGAACACTCCCATAAATACTGTAGGAGTTTATATCTGAGCTTTTGATTTTAATTTCCTTGCTTTTATACTTGGATTTCTATACACGTGCTAATTGCCTTGCATGTTACGTTGTGAAAATCATAAAGAAGCAAGGAAATTACACAGCTTTAAAATAATAAATAAATAAATAACACACAAAAAAGCAAACACAAACAAAATAATTTGTTTGTGTGTCCATTGTATAGTTGTCTTTTCAATCAATGATTACTAGAATCAGTTGTAGCTCTAGCACCAGAAAACATGCTGAGGTACAGTATGTGGCATCATCACAATAGAAAAGTATCACTAAACAAGTTATTTAGGAACTGCTTATAGCTGGTGAGATGAAGAATGATTGTGTGTGGGCAAGGCCATTTGATTCAGTTGTGCTCACCCTGCAAAGCCCATGCCACTAGAGGGCATTAGTGCCACATATATGAAGAAACATTGAGAAAGAAATGACATTATATAAAATTACTATAGCCTACAGTATAAAATCTTATGTTAAATAAAGCCAATAATTATTTGAAAAGCATACAGTACTAGTACTACGTAATGTTATTAAAGCATAAAGCAACAGGGAGGTTTGTTTTATTTAGTGCAATAGGGTCAATATACCAACCTCTGAAATTAGATAATAATTTGAAAGTAACCGTCATGTAGATAACATGACATGGTATGACATGGTATAGTGTATTTTCTGGGTTTGTTTTGACTTTGTCAATGTTCAAATCTTTTTAGTGCTCTACTTTCCAGGACCGTGATGAACTCGTAATCTTCCAATTTCACTGTTCAAATCTTTGATTCTACATTATATATTAATAAGTTAAGTAAAGTATATGCTTCAACTCAACTGTGTTCACCCCACCTTAGATGCAAATGCAATATTGAAGTTGTATAGATGCAGCTTTGTTGATCTGTGGCCCCAAGATGAAGTGTACTTTATCGCTGTGATTGATGACTACTTTTTGCTACAGTATTTATAACACCACTGAAAAAGTGCATTTTATGAAAGAAATAAAACAACTGTAAGAAAGGAAATGGTTCCACAATAAGATAATGTTAATATGTATATGCTATTTACTTTATAATCTATGCAAGAGCAAGATACCTTGCCTGACTATTTACGGTAACTGCTTATCATGATATTGTGCACAATATTTGACCTTGTAAACAAAAGAGAAAGAATAAAACAAGAGGAAAAGGCTGGTGGCAGGCTGCTATAACAGGCTGGCAACAGTCAGCGTGAAACACAACAGAAGACCAGCCAAGTTTTGGAGTCTGTCACATACTGTGGAGATATTGAAGATATTGAGGAGATAATATATGTAGGGGGGAAAAACGTTCTGTCAACATATTGCATTATTTTGATTATGATTAGCATAATCATTTAACTATACCCTCTTTATCATCTGCCTGTTGGCCTTCATGGAAGTACATGTTAATTATATTCACCTGCCAGCTGGAGGATTCTTTAGCAAATTATTTACACGTGGAGGTGAACAGGTTTGCAGGTAAACTCTGCCCCCAAGAGAATATTCAGGGAATGTATACACAGTTTTATTCATGGTTTGATGAGCAAAAGTCAGGGTGAAGGGTCATGGTTTATCACCTTACTTCACCTTAGTCATCATGAAATGCACACCACGTGTGCCCTTTAGTCTCTGCCACATTGATTCATTTGTATTTTGCTTATTAATTAAATAAGAATACAATCAATAATAATAATAATAATACTAATAATAATGCATTCTACTTTAAAATGTTTCTTTCCACCTTGCAAAACATAACAGTCATAATCTTGGATCTATATCACAAGCAAATGTAAAAGTCCTTATTTGCATACCATAATATACTCAGCTAAAACAGGTGGATGACAATGTTTTTGTCACCTGATGACTATAGGGATCGTTGGAAGGCAAGGATAGGTAATCTTGAGTTCTAATCCTCAGCTAACATCAAGTAATGCAACCACGTCTCCTTGTATGTCATGGTGTCGCACTGAAGAAACACAGCTGTGCATCCCAACTGCAAACACACACACGCACACACGCACACACACACACACACACACACACACACACACACACACA